>JANSMC010000204.1:0-26213 GCA_029299015.1 Ophiostoma montium
GGGGTTGTCATTTTAACCGTATTTGGTAAGGTGGATGCAATAGGACGCAGTCGAGGTACCTGGCTGAGGGGGGATTTATTAGGCCGCGTACCTCCGTAGTCCTACGAGTCGACACACTCCGGTTCCTTCCTCTTGGTATGCATGCCAAGCTGCTGTTACTGCCTTGGCGTCTTCAGCGTGCGAGTTGGAGTACTCACCCGTTCTCTGCACTCTGTATTTCAGCGACTTGAGGACTTCAGGCTTCTGCAACTCCAGCATTAGTGGTTATCATAGTGATCTACTGTGTAAATACTCACTATTGCCACCCAGCCCCAAATGCAACCCGGCTGTCTGTCCTTTGCGTTTCCCCTCACGACGTTCTCTCTCTCTACGAGAATGCTCTCTTCTATTCTCCCAGTGCTCTCGTCTACGGTTTATTTCTGATTTTTGAGCATCGCATCAGCTACCTTGGCCTCTACTCGTACACACCCATTTCACATGCGGGACTAGTCGGAGCACCCGATGCCAAGACTGTCGGGCTCGATCCGTTCTCGTGCCCGAAAGCTGACCTCGTGGCATTGAACGTCAATCTGTGTGTGCATAGCCGGAGGCGGACCCGTTGGCGGCCATAGTCTACTTCTCCAGTTTCTGGTCTGCTGCCTTGTCTTTGTTCTTTGTCTGTGTCTGTCTACTCCGTAGTTCTCTCCCTTGATTCGCCCCTTTCTCTCCTCCTCACCTCATTCGTCGTTTCCACCGCTTCATCTCGTCGTTTGCCCCTTGTCTTGCACATCTTGCCTAATCTGCTCTTTTCTTTTCTTGTGTTGTCTTCTCAACTTCAACTTCTCTTCTCACCTTCTTGTCTGCTCGTCTCTTCTTCTCGTCTCATCCCTTCAGTCTCGTCTCTGGGTCCGCCGACTGTCTCACCCACAGATCAAGACACTGCCAAGACGCGTCTCTCATCACTCATCCACCATCTTCCTTTTTTTACGACGTACGACATCCGACATACGACATCTACGACTGCTCATCACAAAAATCCTTCTACCCAGCATGGACTCGTTTGTCCACTTTGCGGCTCTGCCCACGGAGCTGCGCCTCCTCATCTGGAAGCTCGCGCGCCAGCCGCGTGTCGTCGAGGTCTGGTACGACGCCGACGCCGAGTACTGCCGCACCACCGCCCATCCGCCGGCCATTTTGCACGTCAACCGCGAGTCGCGCGCCGAGGCCCTGCGCAACGGCTGGTACCACCAGGCCTTTCGCACGCGCGCCCACTCGCACCGCTACCTCTACTTCTCGTCCACGCTCGACGTGCTCTACCTGCCGCGCCACGGCCTCATGGGCTACGACGACACCGCGCGCGACTTCACCGTGCACGTCCGCGACACGGCCGAGCACGTGCGCGCCCTGGCCATTGACCACGTGCGGCCCGACACCATTCGGCCCTGGGAGCCCTACAACAAGCTCATGCTGCTGCTGAGCTTCCCCAACGTGCGCGAGACCATGCTCGTCGTCGGCGGCGGCACCGCAGCCCACACAACAACAGCAACGGCCACGTCGGCGTCGCACTGGGCCGAGTCGTCGTTGTCGGCGTCGGCGGCGTCGTCGTCGTCGTCGCACGACACGCGAGCCGTGCGGCAGCGGGCCCAGGGCACGATCGAGGGCGTTTCGTCGCCCACAGTCGACAAGGACGGCGACGACGACGAAGTTGATGTGGACGTCGAGCTGGTCGATCCGCAGGGCGACCTCTCCGAGATCATGGACGTGATCAACAATGTGATCATGTCGTTTTCGCTCGAGATCCAGGCTGTCGAGGCCGTGGCTGAGGACACGCATGCCACCAACGACCCTCAAACCAACAGCAACGCCATCAACGATGCTGACAGTGCATTTGCGCCGTTTCTCGCCAAGAGCGACGCATGCAGCGCCAGCCGCGCCCTGCCACATCTGCCCTACCTGATCCCCAAGGCCATTGAGTACCACCAGCACCAGCGGCAGTGCCAGCGGCAACGAGAACTGGCCATTCGTGCGTGAGTGGCGGCAAGCGGCAAAGAGAAAGATGAATGAAACGAGAAAAGAAGTAGGGACAATACGGCGTACATATGGTTGGACATTTGCATTTTCTTGTTAGAATCATGTACATCAGCATGGGATGGACCCGGAGTATGGCGTTTCTTTTATACCACGGCGCAATTTGCGTCTTTTTTATGAATCCAAGATGATCAGGTCATACTCTCTCTCTTGTACCTTCCTCTTCAGTATGATCGCCTGACGCGGGATCAGCCTGCAGTAGTCTTGATGTTGGGATGTGTGCAGGTCGAGTACGGCGTATTGAAAAGCCCCACTGTAAGATACGCAAGATAGAGTACATCCATTCACGTGCCACCAACCCCACTGGAAATTTTGCTATTCCGAAAAGCTTCCCGTCAAGCTTCCCGACGACCGCCGTTGCTCCGTGTCTGCTGCCTGTTGCCCCGTATCCGCAGTTGGAACTGCCACCAACAAAACACACAGACACCTTCTCAGATATGGCCTCCAAGTCCGTGTCGCCGGGCGCGGCCCTGCTGCGGTCCTCGCGGCTGTTCTCGCTGCCCGGCCCCATCCCCGCCGGGCCCGGCGACGTGTCGAGCGCCATCAGCCGCTACAGCTCACCCGATGCCACGGCCCCCTTCCCAACGCGCCAGGCCATTGCGTCGCCGCGCACGTCGCGCGACCGCGGCGACTGGGGTCTGAAGCGGCCATTGCCGGCAAAGGCCAACCGCGCCACGACGGAGCCCGTCGTGCGCATCAAGTCGATTGACTCGCCCGAGCAGATTACCGACTACAGCCACGCCACCGACCACACCATGACGCTGCGCAAGTGGCAGGCGCTCAACGTGCCCATCACGGTCCAGTCCGAAACCGCCGAGCGCCAGCACGCGGCCGGGCGGTCGGTCTTTGAGGAGGAAATCGACGCCATTGCCGTCGCCTTTGACAAGCGCCACACGGCCGACGACAAGCGCTGGAAGTTTTCGGGCCCCTGGCTGGCCGGCATGACCGAGGGTGCGTTCAAAGAGTACCTCAAGAAGACGGTGCACCCGCGCCGCAAAGAGTTTCGCGATTTCCTGCGCACGCAGTACGCCGCCCAGCGCAGCGCCGACGCCGCGCTCGCACGTCTCGACGGGGCTACCTCGCCTGGTGGTGGTGCTGATGCCGCCGCTGCACCGGCACCGACCCCTGCCGTCGACCCGGCCAGCGTCTCGGACGAGGAGCTTCTCGAGTACCTGCGCGTGCTGCGCAACGACCGGCCGCTGCTGTACCGGCTGGTGGGCAAGTTCTTGGACCTGGCGCCCATTGAGCCCTCGGACAAGGTCATGCAGAGCATGGCGCGCAACCCCGGGTTTTTGATGCCCATGTCGTCGTCGCTGACCGGCGCCTCCTTCTCGTCGTCGGCGGCAGCAACGGCAGCAGCGTCGTCGACGGCCGCCTCGACGGCCGCCAGTCTCGCCGCCTCCAACAACCCCTGGGCCCGCAACGGCCCGCCCATCACGCACCCGTCGGCCGGCCTGTCGTACCTGCGCACGACGGCCTACCTCGACAACCACGCGCTCTACGGTCCCCAGAAATCACACCCGCCTGTCACGGCGCGGATTCTGGCCCCCCGCTACGGCGCCTCGACCGCCACGGCCAAGCTCGGTGTCGCCGGCTTTGTCGCCGACAACCCGTACGTCGGCTCGTCCTTCAACGCGGCGCGCCTCGTCAGCGACCTGGGCGCGGGAAGCGGTCTGGACTCCGCTACAGGATCTGTCGGTGGCTACAACAGCAGCCGGCTGATCCCCGGCATGTCGATGATTGACCCGTCGGTGCCCGGCGGCAGCAAGATTGCCGTGCGCGTGGCCCTAGCCAAGGTCAACTCCGAGGGCCGCGTCGTCGTCACGGCCGGCGAGGCCGACCCCGAGGCCGTGCTGGTGCAGCGCGAGCTCGAGGGCGACGGCAACCGGATCTACGGCGACCCCAAGCGGCTGCAGTCGACGCGCACCGAGGGCGTGCCGCGGCGGTCGGCGTCCGAGGCGGCATACGGCAGCGGCACGAGCCGGATCAGCAGCGCCCACGCGTACGGCATGGACCTGCCGGGTCTGTGAGCCCTTGTATATACGTAGAACAATGTACTATATGATAAAATAAGCGATGTTAGACATGTTTGAATGTGACGATGAGATACGAGTAGAGTGGACGGACCGTGCAGCACGTGATTAATCGTTTGAAGTGATTAGTCAGCAAACACGAAAGTGCTATTTGCACGTGATCGAATACCCTAACTACGAATAAGCTGCCCCGCACCAAATTTTCGAGGGCTTGTGCCAAAATCAGAAAATAATTCGAGCCCCACCCATTTCTGCTTTGGCTATCTCGACTTGGGGATTTGGGGCCTCACTCGACTCTTTTCGTTTTGCATCACCAAACCCGCCGACCACCACCAACACCAATTTCTTTCCCACCCTCCCCCTTCTTCACCCAACTACCGCCAAAATGGGTCGCGTTCGCACCAAGACCGTCAAGAAGTCCGCCAAGGTCATCATTGAGCGGTACTACCCCAAGCTGACGCTGGATTTCGAGACCAACAAGCGTGTCTGCGATGAGATTGCCATTATTGCGTCGAAGCGCCTGCGCAACAAGATTGCCGGCTACACGACGCACCTGATGAAGCGCATCCAGCGCGGCCCCGTCCGCGGCATCTCCTTCAAGCTGCAGGAGGAGGAGCGCGAGCGCAAGGACCAGTACGTGCCCGAGGTCTCTGCTCTGGACTTTGCCCAGAACTCGGAGAGCGGCCAGCTGGACGTCGACACCGAGACCAAGGACCTGCTGAAGCACCTTGGCGTGAGTTTCTGAATCTCCCTTTTTTTTTCCTGCTTTTCAAAAAATACTGACCAAGCAGTTCGACGAGATCCCCACCAACGTCATCCCCGTCACGCAGACCCAGGTCACCGAGCGCAGCGGCCGTCGTTTCGGCGACCGTCCCCCTCGCCGCGACTAAGCGAGATATTTTTCTTACTCTCTCTTTTCTCGCCTTTTCTACTCACACCGCGAGCTCATCGTCCGACGATACCCTGCTCGCATACCCGATTGGCCCGACACGACGAACGACACTGGCGTTTTTTTGGCCCTTTTTATTGTGCAGTCGTTTTTTATCTTGCAACAACGACGCCGGCGGAAGGAAATCAACAAAAGCAACTTTACACGGACTACGGGGAACAAAAAAGGGGAACGAGGTCTGCCGCCTGGACACACAAGCGGCATCGCCCCCAAAAGGTGGACAACAAAACCAAAGACAAAAAAACTTTTATCTCACGGCCAAAAAAAATACGAAACCAATTGCACAAACCCAGGTGTCGCGGAAAGTCATACTGGCACGTTGCTCCAGATAGGCTTTTGTCTTGCTTGACTGCCAATACCTCTGTCCTCTCGTTTACGAAAGTGATGTGGTTGTACGTGTGCTGCTGCTGTGCTGTAATGGCCACAGGAGTGCTGTACTCGTAAGTGCCGGATGTCGTAGTCACGTGCGAGAAAAAGAAAGTGATGTTGTAGAAGCAACTGACGTTGTTTGAATGTAGACGGGTGTTTGTATTTGAGAAACTATATCAGGCCGTGGTGTTGTAACTCCTTCCTTTTGCCACTGAACGCCTGAACTGAGAAGAAGACAGAAGAATGAACAAGAAATAAGAAACGTAAGTCAAACGCCATGAGAGCACAAGTCCACGGGCATAGATCGAGAGCTGAGCTACTCGAAATCACAGCCCAAATGGCCGAAATCAAAATCAAAATCAAGTCAATAACGCCGCCTCACAGCCACTACAGCAGCTTGCTGGCAAACCTCGTCTTGTGACCCTCGACAAGCATGTGAGCCTCGCCGTTGGCCGTGCTCGCTGCTGCTGCCTGGCCGGCCGTCTGGCTCGACTCCAGCGTCGGTGCTGTCGGGGCCATCATGACCTTTTTCTCGACAATGTCAATGTCCACGAGGGCAGCCGGTGTCGTCGGCATGAGGATGCGCGCGGGCCGGCCGTTTTCGTCCATGTCGTCGTCGGCCATGCCGCCGCCGTGCTCGCCGCGTTCCATGGCCAGTGCCTGTGCATTCTGGGCCAGTCGCCGCTCCTCGCCGAGCTTGAGCCGTGCCATTTCTGCGGCAAGATCGGCCTCGCTCTTGTGTGCTGCCTGTTGTGTACTAGTAGTAGTAGTAGTAGTTGTAGTTGTTGTCGTCGTCTTTGTCGTCGTCTTTGTCGTTGTCTCGCCCGGCTCGTCCAGCAGCTCGACTTGAATGTCCGGGATGCCGACACGCTCCCACGCGGCCGTCTCGTTCAGCTGCACTTTAATGTACAGAGCGCGGCGCGCACACGCGGGCGTGCACCACTTTTCCAGCTCGCTCTTCTGCACAATGCCAAAGTCCTTGGTGCCCGTGTTGACCAGCTTCCACGTGCCGCGCCCGGGAAACGTCTGCCGCGGCCGCGGACACAGCGCGTACCCGCAGTGCCCGCACGTGTTGCGCTCCTCGATCAGGTCGTCGTAGTCGCCCGGTTGGAAAATGCGCACGAGCCGCAAGAACTCGTCGGCATCCTGGGCCGCGGGGCACGCCGCCGTGATGCCCTCGCCGCGCACCGTGGGGAAATCGGTCAGGCGCTCAATGTTGTTAAACACTTCGGCCTCGAGGTCGCGGCGCTGCTGGATGATGGCGGCATGCTTGCGCGCAATCTCGGCCTGTTCCTGGGCGGACCGCTGGCGGCGGCGGTTGTTGTTGTTGTGGGCGGCGGTGGCTGGCGACGACGAGTAGGCGGCCGTGGCGGCGGCAGCGGTGCCGGGGGCCGGGCCGGGGTCGCGCGACGCGGCCACCGCGGGCGCGGCCGGCGACTTTTTGAGGATGCCCTTGAGAGGCTGTGTGGACGCCATTTCACAGGTGACCGTGGTTGGATGTCTAGCCGTGCATCAATGCATCAACTTTCACGTCTCGGTCTCTCAAAAAGACGTCTCGATGATTCTGCAGATGATTAAAATGGGTCCATATATTCCAAGCACTTGGCAGACGCTGAGCTACTGAGCACTCGTACTATGTACTGAGCACCTCAGGGCGTTGCCACCTAACGATGACGGTTCCCAGTGCTCTTCCCTGTTTCGTCCCCATCCTGTCAGCCGGCGCCCCTCCTTCCCATCGTGTCGGCAGCACGAGCGAGTACGAGTAGTTCCTTCCATGCTCGTGATGCAGCTCGCTCCTTCTGTAAACGTGCTGAAAGCCTGAACCCCGTGACTCTTTCTAGCCCAACCTGACATCCCCTTTTCGGCTGCATCGTGTCTCTTCTGTTGTTTCCATCTCTTTTCTCCTACTTCTCCTACAATTATCGTACTCGTACGCAGTCAACACCCCCCAACGTGCCTCGTCACTCGCCCGCGCCGCAACCCACGTCGCATCCTACCCTGTAAGATACGCTGATCCACCGTTGTCGGCGTCTCAGCCACTCAGCCGACCTGCTCTACGAGTAGTCTGACGTCTTTTTGTTGTCTCTCGTCCTTCCGGTCGTTCCATCGTCTTTTGTATTCTTTTAATGCTCTATTCCGCCGTTCCGTGCTATGCAGCCACTGACGTCGTGCACTCACTAGCTCGAGCATCCGCCTCCTGGCCTTCCGAGCATCCCTCGAGCCATACTCGTACACAACTGCCCGCTGCTCGCTGCTCGTGTTTGAGGATCCGCCGGCAAGTGGCTAAAGCTGCTCGCAACTGGTTAGTCTTGGGTGCCATCGCATTTTCTGCATTTCGCATTGTTTTTGCGTTGTTTGGCATCTGCTGCAGGGCCGTCGCCTAGCACCCCCTTGCCCTGTATCAACCCTCTGGCCTGCGCTATCCTGCCTTCTGGAACTCCGCTCCTCCTCCCGCCCTCCTCCTAAACGGTTGCCTGACGTGAAACGAAACAGACCTGACTGACGGCAGACTTCTCTTCCCCAGTGCACTCCCTCTTTCTCACTCGATTTTGGACTCTCCATTTCTTTTCTTTTTTGAGCTTGCCTTGCAGCCTGCTGCTCTTATCATCTTTGCTTTCCCCCTCCCTGCTCGACTCGGTCGTACTCGTACACATCCATCCCCCTGGTCTGCTTAGGGCTCGACCGGCCTCACGCATTCCCCGCGGTTTCCGGTTTAAAGGAGGGGTCGCAGCTCAACATCGAGCCACGACCACCTTTGGCCTGCCGTCTCCGACTCTCTGCCACTCGCCAGCCACGAACACGGCCACTTTTTCAGGGCCCCAAGCCTTTCGATCTCCCTTCCACCGCCCCTTTGCGCCGAGCGTGGCTCTCTAGGCCTCGCTCTGCCCCCCCCCGACTTCACCGCCTGTCATGTACAAAGTCAAGGCAGTCTACGAATACTCCTCCGAGCACGATGACGATCTCAAGTTCCCCGTCGGTCAGATAATCACGGTCACGGAGGAGGAGGATGCCGAGTGGCTCATCGGCGAGTACACGGACGATGCCGGCCAACACCAGGAGGGCATGTTCCCCCGGAATTTCGTCGAAAAGTACGAGCCCGTGGCGCCGCCTCGTCCAACGCGCGCCCGGAAGCGTGACTCTGAGCTTCCGGTAGGCGCATCGGGCGTCGCTTCGGCCGTGGCCTCTGTTCCCGAACCGGCCTCCCCACCCCCTCCCCCGGTACCGCAGCCGGTCGCGGAGCCGGAACCGGAGGAGGAGCAGCCGCCGCATGCAGCATCACCGCCCGCCAAGGTTGCGTCGCCTCCTGCGTCGCCGCCCGTGTCGCCTCCTGTTTCGCCGCCGGCGCCGGTGGTCGCACCCGCACCTCCTCCGCCGAAGCCGGTCGAAGCCCCAGCTCCGCCATCTCCCGCTCCCAAAGCCCCTGCGCCCGCGCGTGCCTCGCCTCCTACCGCCCCGTCTGCGGCTTCCAAGCCGTCGCCGCCGCCCGTGTCCGAGAAACCCAGCGGCAACTCTTTCCGCGACCGCATCGCCGCGTTCAACAAGTCGGCTGCTCCGCCCATCACGCCCTTTAAGCCTAGCGGTCTGGCCGTGGGCGGCGGCAGCAGCAGCAACTTTATCAAGAAGCCGTTTGTGGCCCCGCCTCCAAGCCGCCACGCCTTCATCCCTCCCACGCGCGATGTCCCGACTGCACGAGTGTACCGCAACGAGGACCCCGACAACAAGAAGGAAGGCGCCGACAAGGCTGCTCCTGTGCCCAGCGCCGCTGCAGGTCCGCCGGCAGCTGCCTCGGGTGGCAATGCGGAAGACGACGAACCGAAGCCGATGATGAGTCTCAAGGAGCGCATGGCGCGTCTCCAGCGCGAACAGCAGGAGCAGGCAATGCGCCACTCGGAAGCGGTCGCCAAAAAGGAGAAGCCAAAGCGGCCGCCAAAGAAGCGGTTAGAGAGCTACGAGTCCTCGTCCGCCGCGGGCGGTGCTGCCGTCGCGGAAGATGCCACTGCCGCCCCCCACATCCCACCGCTCGAGCGCAAGCTGACAAACGATACCATTGGCCGCCAGTCCATTGACGAACCTGCGTCTGCCCATCCCGCGCGCACACTGCCTCCTCGCAGAAAGGCGTCCAAGGATCCCAGCATTTTTGATGCGCAGGATGGCAACGATGCCGACATGTCTGGCGCTGGCGACACCACCGAGGGCCCGGAGGACGACCTGACCGAACGCGACGGCAGCGACGACAAGGCCAAGCTGCCTGCTCGCGCGATTCCCATCATTGTGCCCATGGCCGAGCGTCCCTCGCTGGACCAGGGCCCCGAGACCGTCGAGGAAAAGGACGAGGAGGAGGACGCTGCCGACGACAAGGCCGCCGCTAAGCCCGAGGCCGAGGCCGGCACCGAGGAGAAGGCCGGCAGCGACGACGACGACGACGACGAAGAAGCCGAAGAAGAACTCGACCCCGAAGCGCGCCGCAAGGAGGAACTGCGCGCGCGGATGGCCAAGATGAGTGGCGGCATGGGCATGATGGGCATGCGTGGTGGCATGATGGGCATGTTTGGTGCGCCGCCGCCCATGCCGCCCAAGAAGAAGAAGCCGGTGATGGAGCCACGCACGAGCGAGAGCACCGAGGATGCCACGCCGGCAGCGCACGCGCCTCCTGTGCCGACCATGATGGCGCTGCCCGGCATGGTTCGCCGCTCGACCGACAAGGCCGCGGAGCCACCGGCTGCCGAAAAGGCCAAGGAAGAAGCGGACGAGGAAGAGCAGGACACACCGGCTGCCCAGCAGGCCCAGAGCCCTACGCTTTCGAGCCGTGGCCCGCCGCCTCCGCCCCCAGCTGGCCATGCCGCTCCTCCGCCACCCCCGCCGGTGGCAGCAGACGTCAAGTCGCCCAGCGAGGGCTCGGTGTCGGACGACGAGCTGTCGGAGAGCCAGGCCCCTGGCCAGGCGGTCACGCCGCGTGGCGAGCCGGCACAGTCCGCTCCTCCGCCGCCGCCGCCGGCATCTGCCCCGCGAGCGCCACCAGCGGTCCCTACGCCTACGTCGCCGGTCCAGGCTGCAACAAGTGGTTATTTCGGTGGTGACGAGGTATCGCCTGCGTCGCCGGCGTCGGTGCAAAACAAGCGCGCCAGCCGTGTGCCGCCGCCCATTCCCAGCTCGACACCCGCACCGCCCCCGGCCCAGACGCGTGCGCCACCTCCGCCTCCGCCTCCGGGCACGCTGAGCCGGCAGTCGACGGCTGATTCGCGCGCGCCTCTGTCGACGGTGCGGCCGGGCGTCTCGGGCGACGACGAGAAAGAAGAGGAGGTGACCGAGTACGAGGGCGACTACGACACGGACATTGCGAAGCCGGCGCTGCACAAGAACTCGCTCAAGGCGCACGCACGCGACTCGAGCCTCGAGGACGACGTGTCGCTCAAGTCACCGGAGTCCGAGAAGCCGCCGACGTTCCCAGCGCCAATCCCTGCCGCGGCCCGAGCTCCGCCGCCAAGACCGAACCAGCCTCCGCCGCCGCCGAGCCTGCCCATGAGCCACCCACCGCCTCCGCCACCGCCCATGGCGGATATGAGACAGTCTGTCGACGTGCCGCGGGCTCCGCCGCCGCCGCCGCCGCCGCCAGTGGCACCGGCACCGGCACCGGCACTGGCAACAGCAACAGCTCCTGCACCGACATCGGACGACTACGATCCGTTTAGCTATGCGGGCCCTTCGTCGTTTGGCGGTGATGCCTACACGCCGCCGGACCTGAGTCTGTCTGTGTCCTCTGCCGTGGGCCGGAACAACCCGTTCCACCAACCGGCACCGCCGCCGCCGCCACAGTCACCGGCTCCAGCGCTGGGCGTCCGCGCGCGGCAGTCCTTGGACCTGTCTGCACGCGGCGCAGCTGCTGGTGGCCGGCGATCGATTGACGTGACGCGGCCGTCGATGGAGACGGGCTACGTTGCCAACGAGCTTGACCTGGCGCCGACGTCGGGGTGGTGGCTGCAGCCCAACGGCGTGCCGCCACAGCTGCAGGGCCGCAAGGACATTTTCTACGAGTCGGAGCAGTCGCAGGCCGCGCAAGGGCAAAAGGTGATTGTGACGCGCGACGTGTACATTCTGTACCAGGACTACTCGCAGACGGTGATCAACGTGCAGTACGACGCGGCGAACCCGGCACAGGCCGAGCTGGAGCAACGGCACGAGCCGCCGCCGCGGCCGCTGCGGGAGCACCAGTTTGAGGAGGCGTACACCAAGTTTGGCAGCAACATTGCGAATGCGGTGATGGCGAAGCGCGACACGGTGGTGGGCAACGGCACGCCGCAGGGGCTGATTGCCGAGCTGCTGAAGCCGTTCCCCGACGCGCTGGCGCCGGTGGGCACGCGGGCCTACGGCGCCATGGTGTATGCCAACATGGCGAATGCGAGCACGACGCTGACGGACATGATCCGGCCGGGCGACATTCTGACGCTGCGCAACGCCAAGTTCCAGGGCAAGCACGGCGCAATGCACGCCAAGTACAGCATGGAGGTGGGCAAGCCAGACCACGTGGCGGTGGTGAGCGAGTGGGACGGCACGAAGAAGAAGGTGCGTGCGTGGGAGCAGGGCCGCGAGAGCAAAAAAGTCAAGCTGGAGAGCTTCAAGCTGGACGACCTGCGGTCGGGCGAGGTGCGGATCTGGCGCGTGATGCCGCGGAAATGGATTGGGTGGGAGGACTCTACCGGCCAGAAGTAGGTTGATGGCGGTGGATGGGGGGATGGGGGGAGGTTGAGGGGGGGGAGAGGGATCAGGAAGACGACGACGACAACGGTGACGAGAGATTCAGCGTGGCCGACGACGACGACGACGACGACAATGCCTCCCTTCTCACACAACAGCTACTATCCTCCACAGGACGTGCCGTGGCCGCCGTCGTGGCCGACGTGGGTGATGCCGGAGCCTCCCGGGACCTACTACATGGCGATGCTGCGGGTGGGCAGCAACCGGGGACGGCATCGCGGGCCGGAGCGGCACAGCGCCGACGAGCCGCGCGTGCGGGAGGTGAGCGAGGACGCACGTGACCAGCAGTTGCGGCGGTTGTACCGACACGAACGCTCGCTGTGACCTCTCTCCCGTCGACTCTCTGATCATTGTCATTGCGTTTTGTTTTTGCTACATAGTATATTTATTTTTTGTTTTGTATTATATGTTATTCTTGTCTGCATCCTTTTAGATACATGATACATGGAGTGAAGAAGAAGAAAGAAGGCAAGTGCAAAAAGGCAGAAAAGGCAAAAAGTGCAAAAAATGAAGTGAGTAAGAAGCTCTCTCGCCGGGAATTGAACCCGGGTCCCGGGCGTGACAAGCCCGTATACTGACCACTATACTACAAGAGATGTTATTGGTTGAAGGCAGCGAGGATATCGGGGGTGAAGTGTGGAGGGCGATGAGGGAGGCAGTAGATGTTGACTGCCTACTCTATTTTGCTAGATGTTGTCGGAAATATAAGCCACAATATCGACCGCCTACAGTGAACGTAGGCGGCCTACAATTTTGCTGACAGATGTTCCGTTGCTATTATTAATGATTCAGACATGTTTAAGTGACTTTGATTATTATGAATATTGCTACAAGTTTTTAGCTAAATTTTATTTAGAAAATTCTAGTATATGTTTTATTTAATTTACATGAACTGCTTGTCACCACGCCGTAATGTCCTCCACCTCGGCCTCGCCAAACGTGCTCGACTTGGTCAGCTCGCCGACCGAGCTGCCCTCGTCGGCGGTAGTGCTGCTGTTGCCTGTACCGCCCACACCCGGCCGCCCCATGATGTCCGGCAGCACCTCGCGCAAGAACGCCAGGATATACCGGTTGACCTGCTCAAACTGCAGCAAGAACGCGTCGTGGCCCTCGGGGCTGTCGATGCGCTCGAGCCGGCAGTCGGGGATGTGCGCCGCCAGCTCCTGCTGCTCGGCAAACGTGAAAAGCCCATCGCTCTCGATCCCCAGCACGAGCGTGGGCTGGCGAATCAGGGCCAGCGCGTCGGCCACGGTGGCGGCGCGGCTGCGCGACACGTCGTGGGTGTCGAGCTTGCGGGTCATGGCAATGTAGCAGTTGCTGTCGAAGCGGCGGACAAACTTGGTGGCCTGGTAGCGGAGGTAGGACTGGGCGGAGAAGTAGGTGGAGGTGGCGCCGGTCAGACTTTCGGGGGCAGAGGGAGTTGTGGTTGTAGTTGTGGTTGTGGTGGTGGTTGTTGTTGTATCGACTTGGGAGTCCTGCGGCGGCGGCGGCGTTGTGCGGAAGCGGTGCTCCTTGACGCGGTGGCCATCGTTGTGGATGCGAAAGTGGCCCTCCGAGGGGGAGGACGGGGCAGAGGCAGAGGCAGAATCCCGGGCCGTGGCTGGCTGCTCGGCAGAGGCGTTCTCGGCCGCCCGTCCCGCGCGCTCTCGCTCCAGCAGGGCCTGCTGCCGCTTGGGATCCGGCATGTTGCGCCCAAAGCGCGCCTCAAACGAGTTGCGGCTGCGGTACGTCAGCAGCGCCGACATGCGCGCGGCCCCCAACCCGGTCACGGGCGGGTCGTCAAAGGAATAGTAGCCGTCCTCGTATTTGGGATCGGCATAGATGCTCTGGCGCTGCGCCTCGCCCCAGCTGATGCCCCAGGCGCTGTGCCGGCTGCTCGTGGCAATGGGCACAATGCAGCGGACATACTCTTTACCGAAATAAGCCCACTCCAGGACAAACATGCCGCCCAGCGACCCGCCAATGACGGCGGCCACCCGCTTGACGCCCAAGTCGTCGAGGATGCGCTTGTGCAGGTGGACGTCGTCGCGAATGGTCGTCAAGGGAAACTCGGGCCCGTAGCGGCCGCGCGCAGGGTCGCCGTCCTTGGCCGTGACGGGCGACGCCGAGCCGTAGGGGCTGCCCAAGCTGTTGAGACAGATGATATAAAAGCGCGAGACGTCAAAGGCGCGGCCGGGCCCGCCCAGCAAGGGCCCCCACCAGTCGCCGACGTCGGCGCTGCCGGTGAGGGCGTGGCAGATGACCATGGCGTTGTCGCCGGCAGCGTTGAGGGTGCCGCGGGTGGTGTAGGCGACGGGGACGTTGTGGAGGGTGACGCCGGACTCGAGGGTGAAGGCGGGGACAATGGCAATGTCCTGGGCGGGGATGAGGGCGGCAAAGGGGTTTTCGGGCTGGCTGCGGGTGCGTTCTGGGGGGTTAGGGGGTGGATGGGAGGGGGGAAAGTTGTCAAGAAGACTGACCGAAGCGCGTGCCGTTGGCGACGGCCGAAGCCATGGCTGTAGATGTAGAGGTTGTGTTGTTGTTGTGGTCGTTGTGTGGTGTTGTTTCTACTGTACTCGCAGTTGTAGTTGTAGTCGGCGTAGTCGGCGTAGTCGTCGCTGTAGTAGTTGGTAGTCGTCGTGCTTGTAGTTGCGGTGGTCAATGTGTTGTTGTTGCTGTGTCGTTGTGCGCTGTGTCGTCACTTTACTATCGTCGTCGTCGTCGATGCTGTTTTTTTGTCGATGCTGTTGTCTCGACTAGTAGGGCAGAGGTCAGGCTGTCTGTCCGCAGTGTGTCTATCCGCACTTTTATAGTTTGTCTATGTGGTCGTCTTTGCAGGGGTTGTCTACCAGAGAGTTGTCTATGCCAGAATCGTCTACAGATACAGAGTCGTCCAGGTCGTCGGAATAGCCAAAGTCGTCAGTGTTACTCAGACGGCACTTCTTGCACTTTCAATTTGCACTTAACGCCAAAAAAAACCCTTAGTTCTCCGTCGTCGGCATTGGAGTGCAGGTACGTACATCTCCACTCTGCATGTGTGGGTACGAGTACTCCACAGATACAAAGCTACGTATGAAAAACTGACTAATCGTGGCTGTGGTGGCTCAACCCGTCCGACCAGACCCACCGCATGCGGAGTGCAGCAGCGACGCGATGGTGAGCACGAAAAAAATAGCGTCACGTATTGACTGCATCTCTCGTTTTCTTGCGTGAGCCGCAGTATTGACGCATCCCGCCGCGAGTTATTCATCAGTCGAACGCGTCTGTTGAGTTTTGTCACTGCACCCGCAAACTGCAAACTGCACCTGCACACTGCACACTGCAATACGCTTCTTGCACGAAAACGGCATCATCAACAAAGCAACTAGCAGCCTCTCCTTAATTGTTCTTTCTCTTTATCCTTCACTCTTTTTTCCTTCTTTCTCTCTTTTGTTCCCTCTTTCTCTCGTCTCTCGTCTTTTTTCTATCTTCTCGATCTCCGACATATCACTCCATACTCCATCGACCTTGCATCGCATCCGCTCCCTCGATCCATCAAACGACTTTTCGACAAGACGATAATCTGAATCTATCAACCATCCATCATATCCATCACCCACCATCCATCACCGTCTGCGACGACGAGTCTCCGGCGCATCGCTCCATCCCGACGTGCGTATCCGACGCCTGACAATGCAAATACAAGTATAGTTAACACCACAAGGGCGTATGCCAAGCGGGGAGAGGTGTCTGCACGACATGAACAACAACAACAACAGCAGCAGCAACGGCCTGCGCGTGGGCAGCGGGCCACCACCGCGACCGACAATACCGTACATTTATTCGGTGGTGACCGACGACCGGGTCGCGTCATGGCCGACGACGGGCCGGCACGAGGTGGTGGCCGCTGGCCTCGCAGCCAAGGCCGACAACGACGTCGTGGCCCTGTCGACGCTGTTCCAGGAGCTGCTGCGCGCGGCCATCGACCGACGACTGGCAGCGGCCGACGCGGGCGCTGCCATTAAAGAGATGCTGGTGGACGCGTCGACGACAACGGCCGTCGTGTTCCTCGACACGGTGTCGGTGTTTGTCGAGGTGGACGACGTGGCGGCTACGGCGGCCAGCGTGGCGGTGCTGCGCACACTGTTAGTGGCCTCCGGCGTCTCCCCAGCACTCATGCGTTCGGTGCTGGACCACGACCTTCTGATGCGGCTGGGCCTGCTGCGCGACACGTTCCACCGCATGACGATCCGGTTTTCGACCAACCAGCTGTACCGGCAGCAGAGCTACAACCTGCTGCGCGAGGAGACGGAGGGCTTCAGCAAGCTGGTGACGGAGCTGTACACGAGCAGCTGCAGCGTGGCAGCGGCACAGGACGTGTCGTTTGAGACGGCGCGGGCGACGTTTGAAAAAGTCAAGGGTCTGATTGGCACGTTTGACCTGGACGTGGGCCGCGTGCTCGACACGACGCTGGACGTGTTTGCAGCGACGATTATCAAGCAGTTTAAATTCTTCGTCAAGCTGCTGCGCATCAGCTCGTGGTGGCCGCGGGACCACGCGCAGCACCCGCGGGACTCGTTCTTTGGGGGCCTGCCGCGGTGGGCGCAGCCAGAGCTCGTGGGTGTCGTGTATGGGACGGCCGGGACGGGAGCAGCAGCCGACGAGGACAATGACAGCGACGAGGCGGCACGCGTGGCCGAGGCGCGACGGACGCGGGATGAGGCGTTTTGGGAGCAGGCGCGACGACTGCAGCTGCATGCGTTTTACCAGCTCGGGGGGCGGAGGGTGGCCGACCCAAAGCTGCTGCGGTTGATTGGGGGGGGCGATGAGCACGAGGACACCCTTGACGATGCTCTGCTGGACGACGTCATGGAGGATGCACCAGACTCTTCTGCCGAGGCCACGTCAGAGGCCGACCTTCACCTCCTCTACTCGGACCACGAGCTCGAATGGATCAAGACGACAAAAACGATGCCACCCCCCGGCAACCGCGTGGCAGCACAGATCCTCGGCTTCAAGCTGCGCTTCTACAGCTCCGAGGCGCGCGGCCCCGACGACATCCTGCCGGCCAACCTGCTGTACCTGGCGGCGCTGCTGATCAAGATTGGCTTCATCTCGTTTTGCGACCTGTACCCGCACCTGTGGCCGGCGGACGGCGACATGGAGGCGGTGCGGCGGCGGCGCGAGGAGGCGTTGGCGGCAAAGGAGGAGAGCGAGCGGTTTGCGCCGAACGACGCGGCACTGCTGGCCACGGTGCTGGAGGACGACGACCCGCCGGCAGCCCCCGCAACCGAGGTGAAGGCGGCTGTGGGTGAGGACGTTTCGAAAAAGGAGGATGCCACTGCCGCCGGCGCCGCTGCTGCCGAACCGGCCCTGCCCGAGCCGACGGACATGAAGATCCAGCTGCTCGACCACCTGCTGCTGATCGGTGCCATCCCCGAAGCTTTGTTTCTGCTGGGCCGCTACCCGTGGATCATGGAGCTGTACGGCGAGAACCTGCTGCCGCTGGTGCACCGGATCCTGGTGCACTCGCTGCACAAGGTGGCCGCCGAGGCCCGTCCGGTGCCGACTGACGGCCAAGCACCCGGCAGCCACTGCCCGGCGAAGCCGTTTGCCGAGTACGATGCATCGAGCACAGTGAAAGGCGCCAAGCTCAAGCACACGGAGCTGCCGCTGCGGCGGGCGTTCCGGTGGCCGTTCCCCGACAAGCTGGACGTGGCGGACGGACAGCCGTACCGCTACTACTACGACGAGTGGCTCGACAACGTGCCGGTGTGCGCGACGGTGGACGACGTGTTTACGCTGTGCGACACGCTGCTGGGGGTGTCGGGCCCTTGCATTGGGCTGGACGCGGAGATTGTGACGGCGCTGGCGACGATTGGGGCCAAGAGCCTGCACGATGACCCTTCCGACAGCAACCGGACGAGGTGGTACGAGCTGCTGGCCCGCGTGCTGGTGCCGGCGCTGAGTGTGGGCCCGGCCAATGCGGCGTGCGTGGATGCCGTGTGGCGGCTCGTGGCGTCGTATAGCCTGCGACAGCGGTGGGAGCTGTATGCGGCGTGGTTTGACGGGCCCGGAGCGCGGCGGCCGGCCCTGCAAAAGGCGTTTGCGCGCACGCGGCGCGAGGCCCTGCGGATCATGCGGCGGATATCACGTGACAACAGCGCGTTAATGGGCCGGGCCCTGGCCAAGGCGGCGCTGACGTCACCGGCCGTCGTGTTCCGCGTGGCCCTGGGCGAGCTCGAGGCGTACGACAACCTGATTGACGTGTTTGTGGCCAGCGCGCGCCATTTTAGCAGCATGGGCTACGACGTGCTGGTGTGGACGCTGATGGGCAGCATTGGCGGTCGTCGTCGCAGCCGGCACAATGCGGCGTCGGTGCTCGTCGCCAGCAAGTGGCTGCAGGCGCTGTCGCGGTTTGCCGGCCTCGTGTTTGCGGCGTACCCCAACATGGACGTGACGCCCGTCGTGCAGTATGTGGTGCGGCGGCTGTCGGTGGCGGGCGACCCGGGCGACCTGATCTTGCTGCGCGACCTGATTGGCAGCATGGGTGGTCTGGCGGCCGACGCCGACTGGACCGAGGCCAAGATCCAGGGCATGACCGGCGGGCCCGCGCTGCGTCGGCTGACCCTGGCGGCGAGTACGTCTAGTACTTCTAGTACTTCCGGTGACAAGTCTGACAAGTCTGACCTGCCCGACCGCCGCGACAGTGCCCAGCGGCTCGTGCGCGCCCTCGTCGACGCGCGCCTCGTCGGCCGCCTGCTCATCAACATTGCGCAGCACCGGCAGGCGGCCATTTACGGCCCCGCGGCGGCCCAGGCGCACATTAAATTCTTGGCGGCCCTCGTCGACGACAGCCAGGAGATCTTGGCGCAGTATCTGGACCTGCTGCGCGGCAACACGACGCCGGCCGAGTTTGACGCGCTGGTGCCGGCGATTCCGGAGCTGATGGCGGACTTTGGGCTGGACGCGAGCCTGGCGTTTATGATTGGGCGGCCGGGGCTGGACTTTCACGGGGCGGTGCGGGCGGGTAGCGAGGCGGTTGCGGAAAAGAAGGACGTCGCTGAAGAGGCGGCTGTCGAAAAGATGGATGTCGAAGACGGGGACGGGACCGAAGAAAACGGAGCGGTCCGGACCGGAGCCGACGAGGCCGGCAACACGGAAAAGTCTGCTGCCGCGCCCCTCGGCCCCCTCCAACCCCTCGTCGAGTTTATCGCCACCACCCTGCCCGCCCGCGTCGTCGACCGCTTGTCGCCTACGCTGTTTGTCACCTTTTGGACCCTCGAGCAGGGCGACATTGTGGTCCCCCGTGCGCGCTACGAGGCCGAGCTCGAGCGCCTGCGCAAGGAGCACGTCGCCCTGCAGAACCTCAACAGCGCACGCAACGGGTCCGGTGTCGACACGTCGCGCGCCGCCATGCTGCGCCGCAACGAGGCGGCCGAGGCCATCTTGCGCGACCGCAAGGCCGTTGCCGAGGAAATGTACCAGCTGACGAAGCGCAACGTGGAGACGCGCAAGATTTTGCACCAGCACGCCCAGACGTGGCTCGCCGGGCCGTCCACTTCAGCCACCGCCGCGACGTCTGCCGCCGACCTCCTGCTCGAGCAGTGTCTGGTGCCGCGTACGCTGCTGTCGGTGGCCGACGCCGAGTACAGTTTCCGGTTTGTGCGGTTCCTGCACGAGGCGCGGACGCCCAACTTCCAGCTGGCCGTGCTGCTGCAGCGGCTATTTAATGTGAACCGCCTGCGCGATCTTTTCTTTACGAGCACCGTGCGCGAGGCCGAGCGCATCGGCCGGTTCCTGTGCCAGATCCTGGCCGAGCTGGCGCGGTGGCACGGCGACAAGACCAAGTACGAGCGCGAGGCTCTGGGTCTGCAAAAGAATGGCCAGCCGGGGCTGCATGGTTTTTTGAAGAGCGACGGCGACAAGGACAAGGATGGTGATGGCAGTAGTTACTACGACCACGCCTCTTTCCGCAACCTCCTCTACGGCTGGCACAAGAATCTCAACATGGCCCTCAAGGACTGCCTCGACGACCCCGAGTGGACGCACATCCGCAACGCCATTGCCGTGCTGCAGGCCGTCATGGACGTGTTCCCGGCCGTCGACTTTATGGGCAAGCAGTTTGCCGACCAGCTCAAGCTCATTGCCAAGCGCGAGGCCGCCACCGCCGACGGCAACAACAACGAAAGCAGTGCGCGCGTTGATCTGTCGGTGACTGCGCTGGCCATTTACTCGGCGCTGCTGCGGCGCAAGTCCAAATGGGTCATGGTGCAGGCCTTTCGGTCGGCGTCCTCCTCCTCTTCCTCCTCCTCTAAGACGGGGGGCAGCGGCAGCGAGGCGGCCGACAAGGCGGACAAGGCCGAGAATTCTGCTGCTAATGCTGCCGCTGCCGCCGCCGCCGCTGCCGTGCTGCGGCCGGATGCGCCCGAGTTCAAGCCGCGCGACAAGGGTGGCAAGCCAGACGTGGAAGACGGCGAGGTCAAGGACGGCAAGGACGGCAAGGACGGCCGGGACGGCATTGTTGTTGTTCGAGACAAGGACGGCCGGCGTGCTCCGACGGCGCCCGCGGCCAAGCCCGCGACCACCAAGCTCACGTCAACGCCGCTGCCCACGCATCCCCTCAAGCCGTCGACGCTGCCGCACTCGAGCAGCCTGCCGAGCCGGCCGGACTTTTCCGTCGGGCGGTTCCCGGCAGGCGGGGGTGCCAACAGCGGGAGTCAGCAGCCGCGGCGGGGGCGCGACAACCGCGACAGCCGTGATGCCAAACCACTGCGCGATGCCAACAACAACGCCAACACCAACCACACCACCACCAACCACAACATTGCACCCCCGACGGGACCCAAGACGGACCGCGTGTCGCCGGCAGCGGTGCCGATCAACCCGGAGCGTGCTCGGCGGATTCTGGCCGATGATGGTCACAAGGGCGGGGCGGGGGCCTCAGCAGGGTCCTCGAGTGGACGGCAGTCGCCGCGCGTGCCGTCGGAGCGCGAGCGCAGCGAGCGCAGCGAACGGAGTGAGCGGAGTGAGCGAGAGCGTGGTGAGCGTGGTGAGCGGAGTGAGCGGAGTGAGCGGAGCGAACGTGAGCGCGGTGAACGCGGTGAACGAGGTGATCGTGGTGATCGTGGTGAACGAGGCGACCGTGGCGAACGGGAACGCGGCGAACACCGTGAACGCAGCGACCACGGTCGCGATAGTGGTCGTGATAGTGGTCGCGATCGCAGCGACCGCGGTGATCGTGGTGATCGCAGCGACCGCGACCGCCTGCCCCTTGTGGTGCCCTCTGGCCCGGCCAATGCCAACAGCGACGCGCGCGACCGCGATACCAACCGTGACTCGCGCGATCGTCGTGGTGGCGGTGGCGGTGGCAGTGGCGGGAGCGACCGTGATCGTGACCGTGACCGCAGCAGCCGCTCCTTCCAACACCAACAGCAGCACCAACAGCACCAGCACCAGCACCAGCACCAGCACCCCGAGCCCACGCACGGCCGCCTTAACCAGGGACCGACGGCCGCCGATGCCAGCAGCATCAACAGTCTGCCGCTGGGTCCGCGGAATCGGAGTGGCGGTGGTGGCAGTGGCGGCGACAACAACAGCAACAACAACAACAACAACCAGCAGCAGCCACTGCTGCCGCCGTCGGGGCCTGCTTCGCGGTCGTCGAGGCGCGGACGGTTTGAGAGCGGCGGCGGCGGCGGTGTCAACAGCACGCCGCTGGCCAGTGCAGCAAGTGGCGGTTCTTCAGTCACGAAAAACGCGCCCATCCCGGCCAGTGCACCGTCCACGTCGGTCAATGCGACGCCGCTGCAGGGCGACCGACTGCGGACGTCTGGTGGTGGAAGTGCACCGCCGAGCGGGCCGTCGGGGCTGCGCAATGCCGGTTCTTCTCTGCCCACCCCTACGCCCAACACGCCGACTGCCAACAATGCACCCTCCTCCACAAACAACACCCCCTCTTCGACCGACCGTCTGCGCCGTGGCGGCGACGGCCGCGACCGCATCATCAAGGGCATCCAGGACACGCTGGCCGGCGGTGGTAGTCCGCTCGGGCCGGGTGGCTTGCGGCGGGGGCAGCAGTCGTCCAACTCGTTTGGTAACAACAACAGCGGCATGAATAACAACAACGGCCGCCTCGCTGGGTCGGATGCTCAAGTGCTGGCCGGCGGGTCGGATGCTACGGGTGGTGGTGGTCGGTCGCTGCGGCAGAGCGGTGGCGGCGGGCCCGATTTTGGCCGGAGTGGAAGGGATGGCAGTGGGCGGGATGGCGGGGGACGAGATGGTGGCCGTGATGGCGGCAGCGGACGTGACCGCGACGGTGGCGGCGGCCGCGACCGCAGCTCGCGCAACGCGCGGCGCAGCAGTCCTGGCAATGGTGGTGGTGGTGGTGGTGCTAATACCGGAGGCAACGGCAACGACTTCCGCGACCGTCGGTCGGACGGCCAGTTTCCCAACTCGTTTGGAAACCAGGGTCACCAAAACCACCAGCAGCACTCCCTGCCTCCGCCGCCGCCGCCGCCGCCGCCGCCGAGCGGTCCGCCGCCCAATATGATGGGCAACCTGTCGCGGCGGCCGTCAAATCGGGGAGGTGGAGGAGGTGGAGGTGGTGGTGGTGGCGATCCCAACCGCGAGCCAGTCGGTCCAGGACGGAGTAGTGGTGGCAACAACAGCCACAACAACAGCCACAACAACAGCCACAACAACAGCCACGGCGGAGGCCACGGCGGCCACGGAGGCCGCCACGACCGCGGCCGCAAGCGGCGCAGCGACGAGGGCACGGCGAGCGACCGCGGCGAAAAGAAGCAGCGGCGGTAGAATCGTCGTTGGTAGTGGGCTGCGGGTGCTGTGGGTGCTGTTCTCGCGGTGCTTTGCTTTAGCAGTCGTTTCATGGTGCTATCTCTTCAGCGACGTTGTACTATATCTTTTGGGCTTTTCCTTCTTTCTTTTGTACTCTAATTCACTATCCTCGTCTAGCATTTTCAATAGCATGCATGCTTTGCTTCTTGCTTCAAAATCTTGTTTAATATTAAAAATAAAAAATAACTCTATATCAAGTCCCCAAACGCCAGAAACGATTTCATCAGTCATTACCACTCACACGCTTACCCCTACCCCTGCCACTCCCCCGGCCGGTGCAGCGCCTGCTGCAGCATCGCGTGCTGCTGCTGCAGCTCGTGCGGCAGCTGCTGCGGCAGCTGCTCCGACGGCGGCCGCTGTGGCCGCGGTGGCCGCTGGCGCTGGGCCTGTGGTGGCGGTGGTTGTGACTGCTGTAGTGCTTGTGGCTGCTGCAATGCCTGTGGCTGCTGCAATGCCTGTGGCTGCTGTAATGACTCCTGCTGCAGCTGCTGCTGCCACTGCTGCGACTGCCCTACGTACCCCCGCCCGCCGCCGCCGTACGCGCCCTCATCGGCGCTCTCCGACACGCTGTGCAGCACGCCCCGCGATGCCATCCCCGCCATTGCTGCTGCCGCCCCCGGCCCCCGCCGCGGCGAGCTGTACCGCTCCGGGCTGCTCGCCGCGCTGCTGCCCACGCTGCCCACGCTGCCCACGCTGCCCACGCTGCCGCTCAGTGTGCGCCCGCTGTCGCTGCGCGCCATGACGCCCGTCGTTGCCGACATGGGCTGCGCATAGGCAATCAGCCCGGCCGCCTCGTCGCCGCCGTCGTGTGGCCGGTTGACCGAATCACTGGCGACACTGCCGTCACTGCCGTCACTGCCGCCACTGCTGCCGCCCACTTTAACAAACCGGCTCCGCCGAAACTCCGACGCAATCGGCAAATGATCCGTGCTCAGCGTGTTGGCCCGGTGGCTGCGGTTGTTGAGCATGTGCGGCCGGTAGCTCGTGTCCATCATGGTGTCGTCCTGGGGGGTGCTCTTGTGGTTGTTGTTGGTTCTGCTTCTGCCGTTGCCGCTGTTGTTGTCGTTGCCGTTGTTGTTGCCATTGCTGCCACCACCAAAGTTGCTCGGCGACAAGTCATCCAAGTCCATCTCCGCGTGCTTCAGCGGCGCCTGGTAGCTAATGTCCTCGCGGCGGTGGCGCGAGCCCACAAACAGCCACCGCACGCCGCGCCCAAACGCCTTGGCCACGTCCCAAATGTTGAGCGCGTTGCCCAGCGCCCGCAGGCCCATGACGCCGCCGCTGCGCGCATAGTGCTCGTTGGCCACCGGCACGCAGTCGGCACCGTCCGGGTCCGCCACGGGGTAAAACGCCGTGCGCGCGTCGTCCATGTACGGCCGGTAGGGGAAGGCCCACAGGTGCAAAAACGCAAAACACGCCATCTCCACGCACAGCAGCGTCGACGGGATGCCCACCTTGATGTCCGGGTACGCCACAATGCTGTTGGCGCTCACCAGGTGCAGCGTCGACGTGCCGACGGAAATCGCCGACGACTGCCAAAACGACAGGAAAATCACCAGCTTGATCGCCAGCACCTTGAGAAACGGCCGGTGCTCCGCCAGCGGGTTGCGCAGCTGCACGTAGAACTGGATCACGCAGTACATGGCAATCGTCACCGCCACCGACTCGATGATCAGCACCCAGATGTGGCTAAACACGGGACTGTTGCTGCTCTCGCAGTACCGCCCAAAGTACTGCGTCACCACCGCCGTCACCGTCATCGCCACCCGGATAAAGCAGTAGTGGTAGATGCCGATCCAGATAATGTTGAACCACGTCAGCCCGCTCACCGGCGTCCGCCACGGGCCGCGCTCGCCGCCGCACGCCTTCTTGCACCAGGTAATCGGCCACACCCACGGCACAATCACGCGCAGGTCGCGGAAGTAGTTCTTTTGGTCGTGCAGCTCGGGCCGAATGTACGAGCACAGCAGCGCAAAGAAGGACGAAATCGCAAACGCCTCGTAGCAGTCGCTGAGCACCTGGAAGTAGATGGCGTGCCAGTAGAACCGGATCGACAGAAACGATGCCGTCGCGTAGATGGGCACCATGAACAGGATGCGGATGATGCTGTCGTCGGTTAGCAGGCACACGGGGAGGCACACAACAAGTCACAGCGAAAGAGCGAAAGAAGAAACCTACTGTTTCTGCTCGTCGGGCTTGGTGTAGTGGATGGCGTGCATAAATATCAAGAACAGGCTCATGATAATCGCAATAATCGTCGACGAGCCGCCAATGATCAGCAAAAGATCGTGAAACGTCAACGGCCCGGCAATCGTTTCTTCCGACGTTGGCAGGACTGTTCGTTAGCAGAGCCCGCCAATTTTTTTATTCGCAAGAAGCACTCACTCCGAAGATCCTCCAACGTCGAGTTGCACGTCAGATTCATGACGACGCGCCGTGTGGCGAGACTCGCTCAGCAAGACAATAGCAGTCGGGCGCACTCGGAATCAACGTGTTGTGTGTTGTGTGTCGTGGGAGTTGGCGATTCGAACTAGCACAAGCGAAGCATGCGTCGGCGCAAAACAAAAAAAAACAAAAAACAAAAAAGTCTGGCGATGCGGGCGTTGCAGAAGCCAAGACGGGACAAGTATTGAGGCTCTTGATTGCCAAGGGTTGGCTATGCAGGTGCAGGTGCGAAATGCTGACGCGATAGAGTACTCCGTACGATTAAAAAAAAGTCACGCGTCGCAAAGCGGAACAGTTGAGAGAGAGAAAAAGTCGAAATCGAGGACCGGCCGGAAAACAACGTTGGATGTGATTGAGGAAAATGGAAGCAAATGGTAAAGAAACTGGATAGTTTGAAGATTGACGAAATAACAAAAATCGAAAATGAGAAACAAACATGGGAATGAAAAGAATGACGAGGGGAACCACCGCGACAGCACCTGGGTCCGGGACCAGGGGGGCATCGGAAAGGGATAAAACAATTTGGGACACGAGGCCCCGACAGGCCAGGTACGACGCAACAAGAGACAAGAGTGGGTGGTGGGTGGCCCAGCGCAACCGTCCAGGGCGGAGCCCAGCTGGTCGATCTTGGCGCGGCCGTTTGGGTTTGGGTTTGAAGGGGACGCGGCCAGCCGCTGAAACGGTGTCGGTTCACAAGGAAGATGTTGCAACAAAGATTCCGTAAAACGGTCAAGAAAGGTGAAATCAGTTCAGATTTGTATAGTAACCTACACCACCGTAGA
>JANSMC010000205.1:0-26065 GCA_029299015.1 Ophiostoma montium
TTTAATAGAACGTCTAAAAGAATATTAATAACTTTACGACGGCGTTTAACTTTACTATCGTTCCTAATATCTTTGTAATTTAAGAACTAGGTAAGAATAAGTACGGCTAACTATAGAACGAAATAAAGTCCTAATACTATACTATCTACTACGGCGGTAACGCGGTTATTTATTTGTATAAAAAATAGGAAGTCGTAACGTAGATAGTATTTAGTAGTAATAACTAATATAGAGTTATACTTTACTTTAACCGTTACTAGGTTATTATTTAATTAGTATACTTACTCGACTCGTATTTTACGGGATAAGTAAGTCCTTTTAACGATATAGTAGTTTTATAAAATCCGGCCTACGATAATATCGTTTTTAGTAATTTTAACTTTTACTACTTACTTTAAGACGTTTATAACCGTACCTCCGCGTATATTTAATCCTTTTTTTAGTTTACCTTAACCTTCCGTTTTACTCTCGCTACTCCTTTCGGCCTCGTTACTTACTAACGACATAACTACCGTAGCTCGACAATTAACCTATACTAGTACTCGTAACGCGCGCTAGTACGCTACATCGAAATAATCGAGTAGGGGGGCTTTAACTACTTCCCGATCCGTTACGACCTACGTCTTTTCCGGCTATTTACTACCCTTTTCGAGGGGTAGGTATAAAAAGATATTAACCCGGACAACGCCCTTTAGTTAGTAGCGGCCGCGCCGCGATTTCGCTACGACGTTACTTTTACTTCGTAAATCCTCGATAACTATATCGACTAACTTGCCTCTTTTCTTACTATTACTACCGACGTAGTCGTTAAAAAGAAACGTTCCGTTAAAGGCGCGACGTTAGCCTAGTAGTCCGCCGATATCGTAGTTACTACGTAACGTTATAATAACGCTTTTTAGTTTTAAAAGCGTACTTAATCGCTACTCGACTTCGATAACTATAACGTAGCCCGTCGTTATAAAAAAAAACTTATTAAACGCGTTAAAACTAAATACTAGAAAGATACCGTCGACGACTTATTTTAAAATAATAAATTACTTTAGACCTTAAAGAAATAGGCCTAGTTACGTAGTTATAAACTACTAAAAAACGTCCGTCTCCCTAACTTACGTCCTAGCGCCGACCTTTTTACGACTTCCGACTATAACTCGAAGGCTCGTATCTTAGCTAATAAATTCTTCCCTTCTCTCTTTACTAATTTCTTTAATATCCCCGACCTTTAACCCCTTATCCTAACTTATACTACGTTTAAGTAAGTCTTTAGCGTAAAAGTAGTAGTGGTACTAAATAGGCTCTTATCCTAGAAAGTACCCGGTAACGACTTTTTTTTGGCTAGGTTCTTTAAAATACTTTGCCCCCCGCTTTTACTATTTTTTTACGACCTCGTCTAAGCGAGTATCGACCTTAAATACTACTTGTAACGTTTCCGCCGCGCGTTAGTTATTATACTCCCTAAGCCTAATAAATTAAGGACGTAAAAATAAGAAGCGGGCGTATATAGACCGATTGTTTTACTATATACCCTCGGTAAAGTAGTCGAGACCTTGATTAGCCGGAAAGTTATATTAATCGTAGAATAGTACAATTTAATTTTAGAAGGCTAAATAAGTAACCGTGTTTATGAGTTTACCGAATTAGTTAGTACCGCGCTTACTAGTATCGTTAACGCCGCCTTTACGTAATAAGCTTACGTAACTTTGCTCTAACTTAATATTAGTAACGCTTTTAATATTATTAACTACGCCCGTTTACTTTATACTTTTTATTCCGCCGGTTACCCGTTATAAATAGTTAACTAAGTACGTAGTTTCTTCGTATTACGCTCGGCCCGGTTTCGTTTCGACGGTCGCGTTTTAGCTACTATCCTAATTATTATAGGCGTTCCCTAAAGTTTAGCTTTATCCCTTATTCTATTTGTACTTTATATTTTTACCCTATACCGCGAGCTCGTAACGTTCCTGTATATAACGATTATCGGATTCGCCAACGATACTAACCTTATCGTTATAAACGATAACGTTCGACGAAACTATATTAACCTTATTTACGTTTAACGAATTTATTAAACGTAGGCTAGTCGTTATAGAATAACTTTTATACCCGTTAAATACGAGTTTATATATTTTAGCCGTAGTTATAAAGCCGATACTACCTCGTTACGACTTAGTACTAATATTATATAGTTTACTAAGTCCGCCCGGTTTTTTAGATTTTAGGTCGACCGTAAGCTAGACTAGCGTACGTACGTTAAACAAATTAAGGCGAAAATAACGACCTAGATATTTGTACTAACTCGAATAACTACGTCCGTATAAAAATATCGTATCGACTCGGTATACCGCCTTTACTTAACGTATATTCGTACAGCAGTTATTTACGGTTACCTAGTATAGTTTAATCTTGACCGTACTATTCTAGCCCGTATTAGAATACCGCTATAAAGAATATAACGCGCCGTACTCCGAGTTATCGCCGGAGTATATAAGTTTACTCTATTAAACTTATTTAAGTTCGAAACTAGCGTCCCCTTTATAAAAACGTACCTCTAACGCTATATAACCGACTTTTACTTTACTAATACTTATTATTATACTTACTTCGAACGATTATAACTCGATATATTTCGACAACTATACTACCTACGTTACCTAGCGCGTTTCCTACTACGCTAATTCTTTACTCCCCCTATAAGTAGTACTTTTACGTAGGCTAACTAGTAGCGCTACTAAGTTAGCCTACGAATAAGGCTTCGCTTTATCGAACTTTTCGAATAGTAATAAATATTCGCGGTAACTCCACTATTAAGCCGTAACGTAATTATTAAACTATTAAATCTAAACTATAAAAAACTACTACTTAAATATACGGGCCTCGTTAAGTATTGAAAGCGAAGAGCTGGGTGCGGGCTCTAAGCCTTCTACCTAACCAACCACACCACAACTACACAACTCACAGCTATAGGAAGTGCACTGGCTAGCCGGGTACGGGCTCTCTTGGCGGGCGCTAGGAGGCCCGATTTGGAACTTCACGAGGGCTTGTCGTATCGCTCCGGAATCTTGATAAGGATGTCGGGTATGCTCTGATCGGGATAGAACTCAAAGTGATAAATCAAAGATGTCAATTCTGTGGTGTGTAGATGCGTCCATGCCTTTCCTACTTCGTGGCCCTAAGGAATCTCCTTAAAGAGATTACGCCCTGGTCCACAATTACAGGAAGGCGGTAAGGAGCGGCAAAAGCACCTCCCCGATCCAGTGATCGGTAGACTACTTTACCAACTATGACTAGAAAACAAGAAAAAGGAGTACAATGCGAAGAAAACAGAAAAAGAAAAGAGTGGGCGCCTTTCCGTTATTACTTAATACAAAACCAAAGTCATCCTAATTATAATACTTGTTAAGGCGGTCCAAATAGCCCTACTCTAAATTAATTAGTAGTAAATCAAAGAAGCTCTTAATTATAAAGTACAAAACGTGTTTATTAAGTCTAAGTTCACTCCGACATCCCTCGGATGTCGGATGATAACAAAGTAGTGCTTAAAGTGGGCCAGATAAATAGACCCAGTACACGACAAGAGGCGACGCAGGAGACGATATAAAGTGGGGCGTGGCCCGATTAGGGCGTGTCACGAATATCGCCCTTTCCTCGGCGCCCTATTACGCCTTCTAAAACGCCGATAAGAAGCGATCGATTACCGGATTAGGAAGCTTCACGCCACTTTTAGTGAAACAGGTGATTGCTCCCCGGACACGAACCCCGCTTACTCGTTATCTACCTCGTACGGAGCATCCAGCCTGAGATAACTTGTCTTCCGTCTTTCCATTCCACAAACAAGAAGCTGTTTTGCTATTTTGCAAAAAAATTTGGCTTTGCTCTAGCTGCCGATACGTTCTTGACTACCTGCACCTCTACATCAAAGTACGAAACGATGGGGTCGCCACAGTCTAAGATAGCTCTGGAGAACGCTCGTCGCCAGAAGACAGTCGCTCATTTCCCTGCGGCTCTCCCCGTGCTGGATGACGATGATGGCTTTGTTTACGTGGACGGCAATGGCATGGAAGACAGCGGCGGTGCATCAAAAGTACACCGCAAGCCCGAGAGCCTCTCGGAAGTGATTGTACAGAACTGGCAGAACCAGCTGTTGGCAAATCCCAAGAACCGGTACGAGCTGTATCTGCTTTTGTTTTGAGAATCCAGTGTAGCTGACCGAACAACTCGTTTTTAGGTTGGCTCTCACGGCGCTCATATCTAATGATCCCAAAAAGCTGCTGCAGTCGCGCGACGCCCATATCGCGCAACAGCAGGTGTTCAATGTCAAGATACCGTTCGAGGGTGCACCCATCACCAACCAGCGCAGCAGTGGGCGCTGCTGGCTATTTGCTTCGACCAACGTTTTTCGCGTAGCTCTGATGCAGAAATATGAGCTGGAGTCGTTTGAGTTGTCGCAAGCCTACCTTTTCTTCTGGGACAAGATGGAAAAATGCAACTACTTTCTCGAGCAGGTTCTCGACACGGCCGATCTTGACCTTGACTCACGTCTTGTGCAAACAATCGTCGGCACACCAATCAACGACGGAGGTCAATGGGACATGGTTCGCAACTTGGTCGACAAGTACGGCCTTGTTCCCCAGGATCTGTTCCCGGACAGCGCCAACGCCATGGCATCCAGCACGATCAACCAGGTTCTGTCCAATAAGCTGAGGGAAGGGGCGTTGGTTCTGCGCAAGGCAGCGCGCAAGGCAGCCTGGGCGACTGAGCACGGCTCCGAGGAAAAGACCTCTTCTCAAGATCTCCTCGCTGCTCTGGACGCGACCAAAGCCCGCATTCTGCGAGAGATACATGCTGTTCTCACACTTACCCTTGGGCCACCTCCTGCAGCGGACAGCCAGTTTGATTGGTCTTTTGTTGATCGCAATGGTCGCGCACGCCATCTTTCCATCACTCCACTTGAGTTTGCGCGCGATATCTACAGCACCACCGGCCCCTTGCGTGTGACCCGCGCTGTCGTCGACCGTCAAATCTCCCTTGTTCACGATCCCCGCCACCCACCTCTGTCTCTGCTTACGGTAGACCGGCTTGGCAATGTTGTTGGAGGTCGAGGCACTACATACGTCAATGTTTCGATGCCCCAACTGAAGGCGGCCGTGATTTCCATGCTCCGGGCTGGATTGCCAGTGTTCTTTGGATGCGACGTGGGCAAGTTCAGTGACACCACTTCGGGCCTCATGGATCTCGACCTTATCGATTACGAGTTGGGACTGGGAGTTAGCGTGCTTGGCATGGACAAGGCCGCCCGTCTGCGCACAGGGGAAAGCGCGATGACACACGCAATGGTGTTGACGGCAGTGCATGTGGAAGATGACAACGTATCAGTGCGTTGGCGGGTGCAGAACAGCTGGGGTGAGAGCGCTGGTGAGAAGGGCTGGTTTCTCATGACGGACGCATGGATGGATGAGTTTGTATACCAAGCCGTGGTCGACCCTCGGTTCCTGCCAAAGGCCGTTACTGATGTTCTGGTGCAGAAGCCGATTGTGCTTCCACTTTGGGATCCGATGGGCTCTCTTGCGTGAGCTCTTGTCCCTTGTGAACTCTTGTTTGGGATCGAGGGGTCCTATATTTCTGTCGTCACGAGTTTCACTGTGCCTGTCGATTAAGCTTCCTTTGCGGTTCAATAGTCTTGTTTCTCTGATAGTCGTTTCAAATGTATTTTCAGACCGCATGTATTCAATGTGATCCTCATATTCTATTACCGTGCTCCTATGTGAACAAGGCAGCTTCTTTCTGTACCTAACAAACCTGTGTCTCTTCTCCTGCCAAGCCTTTTCACCCTCGTACTCCGTACACTTATCTGGACCATCTTGCCAATCAAGAATACGATTTCAGATCTTGGTGGCAACCCCGTGTACGAGTACGGAGTAGACACTGGAGTCGTCGCCAAGACTTATAATCCCCATATCTCGCCAAGGTTTACTGCGGAGTACGGCCTCCGTACGGGGAGGCGAGTATTATCATCGTGGAAGTAATAAGGCTGATCATCTCTTTTTGTGGGACAACCATATTAGGCGAAACGTCGCCTGCCTGGAGTCAGCCAAGTTTGGCCGTTTCGAAGTGTTTTTGATTGGCGTTGTTTGCAGCCAAGCTTAGCCAAGTGGCCAAGATGTTTGAACATTGTCTGAAACAGTAAAATCACAAAACTGAATGAAGCCCGTTCGGTATGTTCTCAAAATAATGTCTGGCAACCACAGCCTCCTCCTACTGTCACACTGAAAAGGCTTGGCAGTGAGGATGCATTTTTTTAAATGTCCATATACCCCCAACATCGAGATATCGATGGTCTTGTTTCTTCTCTATTCTCTATCATTCTGGCTGGACCGAATCTTCTTCTTTTCTACACTTGGCTGGACCGAATCTTCTTCTTTTCTACACTTTCTTTTGAGTTGATCTCGATATTGTTTCTATTGTTTTCGCACCTTTCCATTTCTTTTGTTTTCCTTGAATACTCTGTCTTTCATCTTGTACTTCTCAAGTCCCCCCCCCCCTTTTTTTTTTTTGTTCACATTCAAGTCAGCGTTGTTATTTTCAGTGTCGGATACCTGTGTTCTTGGCGCAGCCTTTACGCCCAGCTCAAAAATGGATTCAAAAGTTGGATCTCGCAAGACTCTGGGTGCTGCAACAGGATTAAGCGAGCGCCACGGATACAACATCCAAGACGGCGCAGAGGGGATCGCATCGACACAGCTTCTCAAAAGGCGGGCCATCCTTCGAGGCCGGCTCGTCAATAGCCTGCATATCGACACAAACCAGGGGTCCTCGGCGCTGGTCGTCCATGTCCAAAGTCCAGAGACGCCAGATGCTCTCCAAAGCCCAGAGACGCCAGATGCTCTCCCAAGCCCAGAAACGCCAGCCGGCCTTCAAAGCCCAGCGTCGCCAGACAGCCCTGATATCCCTGTCGGGACAGGTACAAGTCTTCAAGAGATCCCCACGCTGAATGCCGCAGAAAATCCATTGTCGCCAGCATCACCAGCGTCGTTGGGTCTACCGTCGCCAGTATCCCCGGGTCCACCATCGCCAGCATCCCCCACGTCCCCAGCAGGCACCGAGCCGCCAGTCTCGTCTACCGGCGAGCTGCCTGCTTCCACAACAATGTCAATCGCGACCTTGCTGCCACCGCCGCCACCGCCGCCGCCAACGCTTACTCTCAGATCGTCTACTAGGTCCGAGTCTCCCCCGTCTACGACAGCTGCGGGCCGGTTGTCTACATCTCAGACATCAGAGCTCGAAAGAACAACATCATCTGTAATCGGTACCAAAGCTTCCTCCGCGGTGTCAACGTCTTCGGCGCCTACAACAACGGTCCCGTCGACATTCGTTACCTCAACGTCATCTGCGTCTCGTGCAGTGGGAATACCTAGCCAAAGTGGAACAGCAGAAAAGGTGAGGCTAGAGACGACAACCGCATCGCCAGACGCACCAACCTCGACAACCCAGGTGGCACCTCTCGTCACGTCAAACAATGATTCAGCCAGTCTTTCTCAGAAAGGCATCAAGAGCGACTCGGGTAGCATCGGTATCCACATTGTGTTCCCCGTTGTTTGTGAGTCACTATTGTATCTGCGACGTCACTTCATCAGACACTAATTAATGCAGTTTCTGTTGGTGCCATTGTCGTCATCCTGTTCATTCTCTGGTTGAGGAGACGCCGGTCCAAGTCGGGGGACGACCAAGAGGGTCTTTCGTCTCAAGCTGCGCCGATGGCGCAACATGATCTACCGGGCCCGCCGCCATTTGCGAACCAGCGTTTCCGCAGTGATGGCAGTGTGATGGCCGATCTCATGGATGCTGCCTATGCGGCAGACAATGGTGGACAGTATCGCCAAAGTCAGGTGCCCAGTGTCCAAAGACCTGCTGACGGTTTGGGCTTCTACCCAACAGCGAATGACCCACCAGTACCTGCAGTGCCTGCAATGCCTGCAATGCCTGCTCTACAGCGAAACGGCGGAAACCCGGTATTCAGCTGGCTGGCTGGGCTTCGGTCAGGTGCTCCGACTGTCCGAGGAAGTATGGCACCAACACACAGCGAGACGTCATCTACAGACCGGTCTAGTACATCTGGTTGGCCTCGTGGGTTTGAGCCAGCTGATCCCAAAGCCCCTGCCATGCCCACAAATACACGATACCAATCATACTGGTCGGAGAGTTCTCAAGCAATGCCACCCAGTGCGACATTGCCTCCACCTATCCCAGCAGGGCTGTCTGCTCCAAGTCTCACACAGCCGACGAGGAATATGCTACCTGCCGGAGGACTAGCTGTGCGTCCGGCGCAAGTGCCAATGTCGCCGACACAAACGGCCATTTCATATGGCACCACGACCAAAACTGAGAGCACGTGGAACACTTGGGGTGTGGAACAGCATCCAAAGGGCCGGTAGGCGTCAAGCAAGACTAGAGTATCTGGGAAGCATGTGCTGTTGTCACTGGTGACCATCAAGACACTTGCCAAGAATGTAGCTTGCACGCATGCCATGTTTGCGTCGTTAATTCCTTCGGCTTCTCTGAGGGTGTGCTACCAACCTTTTCTTTTTTAGTTGTATTTCTTGGAAGTTTTGGAAGTAGCTGGTTTCGCATTGACTGCATTCTCCCCAAGCAGGTTGATACAACATACGTTTTTTCACTAGCATTGTTCGAGTAAGAAGTGTCTTCTAGCTGTTAACAAAGACACCAAACCAGTACCCTACCGAATAACAATGTCAATCCCCATCTCTCTCTTGATGTCCGCAAACACCAACTCTGCTGGGGTGACATACGTGATGTCCACAGTGAACCCGTCTTGCTCTCCCACACCTCTAGTGAGAAACCCTCCAAGACGGCCATCAAGACCAACCACGGCAGCCCCTGAGTCCCCTGGCGCTGAGAACGGGGTGTGTTTAGAGCCACAACTGCCCAAAACTGCCCATTCCCGAGTGTTCACCCCATCGCTGCCACGAACCGTGGACATCAGTTCTGACGGACAGCCAAAAGTAATACCGGATGCGAAGCCTCTCTTCACAACAATGATGCAATTGTCACGCCTCGGAATTTTGATGTCGCCAGGGTGCTGGAGCATCTCGGAAATGGGAATTGTCCCCTTGACTCTGACAACCTTGCCGGGAGAAAACTGGAAGCCCTTTTGGTTCAACTGCTGCGCTTGGAGCAATGTGGCGGCAAATCTCGGATTATTGTCGAGTGCTGGCGCAAGTTTTAGTATATTTGTGAGCTCGGCCTTAGGGAATTTGTCGCGTCGAATCTCAAAGACAGAGTAGTCTCTGAGCCAAGTTATCGGTGAGTGTTGGGGTGCCAAGGCTGTCTGATGCTTCGAGATTGGTGGCGCAAACAATACTGAGCCAGAAATGCGCACCACTTTGTGTTCCAATGTTTTTGCGGCTGTGATATTCGCGCTTGCTTTTTCCAGTGCAAGTCTGTCTTTCTTGAGACCGGACTGCAGGGCAATCTTTTCACAGATTGTTTTCTCGTTTTCAAGCAGAAAAAGGGCAGTGCGCGTGTCCTCGTCTGATGGGAGACAAATCAGGTGACGCTCATTGCCCGCACTGTCCTGCACGCGGTAAGTCGTGTTTGTGGCGCCAGTGTCTTTTGGCAGGCTGACATGCCTGCATGTTAGTGCCCAGACAGGGACTTGCTCCGTCTCATTGCTGAGAGGCGTGTCCGGGGAGACGAATAGACCCAGCGTGCCATTAATGTGAGGGCATGCAAACGGAAACATACTCGCACCCATAGTGGCACAAAAAGGGTCGACACCTGGGCTGTTCTCCACGGAACAAGATGGGTGTTCTGTTGTCTCTGCGCTGGGGCAGAGAGGAAAGACATCTGAGACCCGAATCTGGACATCCACGTCAGACAAGTTCTTGGCGTCAAGGGCAACCTGGCAAGCACGCAAAGCCTCAACAACCAAACTCCAGGCAATCTCGTGATTCTGGATGCTGATCCAAACAACAACAGGACTGTCCAGGATGTGTTCTTCACCGTTATTTTCCTCGAACTCGGTCATACGCATGATGTCAATTGAGTTCCAGGGCAACCGGCTGACTGCCATGATGATTTCAGGCTCCAACTTCTCCCAGCAGGTGCGAATGGGGTGCACGCCGATGTTTGACAAGCGCTTCTTGATGAAGTTGAGCCAATGCGGGGGACTTTCCATCCGACTCCAGCACATTTTTTGTTCTCTCAGGCTGACCCATGGCTTCGTCGCTGATGAAGCCCGACCGACAAGACGCGGTCTAGAAGTGATTCCGTAGTAGAAACTCGTTTGTTCCTCCTCGCTGGGAGGCCCGACTCCTGGTAGTATGTTATACTTGGCCATGGAAATTTCGCTGAATATTATATCGACGTCGTCATCGACGGCGGTCTCATCGGAGGATGTAGATGAGTAAGTCTTGTCTTTTGCATGCTGTGTGTTGGGTTTAAAAGGAACAACCGCCTCAGAGGACTGCACGTTTTCTGACGCTTGCGGTGTTGGAGGCATGTTGATCCTGTGCAAACTCTTGCTCGTTTGTTAAGGTCCATTGCTGTGGGGTGTGGCTCGCGAATGTAGACAGTGAATTGTAGGACAGATGCAGAACAACGACTAGGCGAAAGGCAGACGGATTCGATGATGGTGGATTGATTGTGGTTAGAAGGAAATAATAAGCTAGTCTTTTCGCTCCTTCTTAAAAGGCCTGAAGAAAACAAGCGCAAAATATGCGCACCTTCCCCAAGTAATGAGTACATTCGTGCCTCAATCCAGTACCCAGTACACACAACAGCTCACCCCAACCGAACGGCGGAACGACGTCATAGTCTCAAATCAAGTTTGGAGCGAGCGGGGACCCCCGCGTAACCATAAGCTAGGCCGTAAGCTTACTGTGAACGACACTGTGATAGCTCCAACCTCGGAAGCAATACTCATACGAGTACTCGTACTTAGTAGGCAGTACGCTTTTCGGAAGAGCTAATATACTCGTATTGGCCTGTGGTTGTGAAAGTTTCAGCGACAGTTGGAGCGACGGCGCAGCGGGGAATCTCTCGGGTGATACGAGTACTTGCTTTTATGAGCAGTCACAGACAGGTTGGCATGCAGGCACTCGCCCAAGGCACTGTGTGGATTCTCTGCAGTGGAGCCACCGTGTCTCATAGCACGACTGATTGGCTGTGCTGAGCAGGAATATCCCGATTCCTACTGCGTTTCCTTATCTCGATACTCGTACGAGTACGATAGTCGCCAGACTTGCCCCTCTTGCAGCGACCCCTGCTATTACCCCGCATACGCTACGGAGTACGAGTACGGACTACGAGTACGAGTATTAGTCGCATCAAATATGTGGGACGATGAGGATCACTATCACCAAATGGGATCAGAAGAGGCGCGAAAAGACTGAATGAACTATGGAGAAGAAGGAAGAAGAGGACGAAAAGAGGCATGGGCAGGCCCTCTAATAGGGACGTAGAGTGGGAGGATGCCGCCTATCGGAGGCGCCTCGCCGGAGGCGCCTCCTGGATCGGAGGGATCCGCGTCCCCTATCAGTGGGTCGCTGATATGTGGCCACCTACGTGCCACAAAATAGATATGGACGGGAGCTTAACTTTTTCCTTTTTCTTATGAAAAGGCGAAGAAAGAGTAGACGACACGGATATTATTTTTGCTAAAATTTATTCCGGTGTTCTATCCAGAGGAAACCGAAGCAGAGATTTTTTTATTTGATGTCGTGGAAGAGACCGGGGCGGGGCGAGACAAGAAATATAGAAAGCGTATGGAAAGAGTAACAGACAAAGAAACCGCGTGCCGGAAGGTTGCTCGTTGCGAGATGAAAGCATATGCCAAGGTCCATTCTAAGAACTTTGGCTTTGATCAATGCTTCCTGCTCCCAGATGAGTTTCTTCTGCGGAGTACTGAAAGGGCCTGCCCGCAATGTGCCTACCACAGAGCTCAAAAATACTCCTACGCGTACTAATATCGCCCGGCTTAGCGTGGGGATTCTGACACACCTCAAAGCGATACGCTCCATACGCCGCTACGGAGTACGGGGTAGCAACAAGTACGGGAGAATACAGGCTGGTGAAATGCGGAGTCCATCGCCGTTGGCCCTTTCTCGGCTCCGTTGCTCCTTCCCCAGACCTTCTCATCAAAGAGATGCGTCGTTGCCAGATTCGGACACTTGTGGCACCACTTCCCACCATTGTGTCGTAAGCAGAACCAGAACTAGCCAAAGCGTATGCTAACTATCGTCTTCCTTCCCACTTTCCTATCGTGAAACTCTTCCTCCTTTTTCTTTCTCTTTTGTTTCTGCCTCACTTTCCCGTTTGCCCCCCACCTTCCTTCCTTCCATCCTTCCTTACTGCCTACTGTCTTTGAATTCCATCAATTTCATCTCAGTCTCTCATTCTTCCATCAGACACTCCTTGTCTACTGTCGTCATTCTCTTTTTCTCAGCAGCAACTACTGCGTCCATTGATTTCTCGACTTGGCCGACTGTCGATACACGCCGTCTAAACCATTACAGCCTCACCTCCTACGTCTCTGTTCCTGCTTAGACAGCAGCGGTTCATGGACCAACGCGTGTCTTACCGCCTAGGCCATCTGTGTGTTTCCAGAAACCTCTCTTGTTCTTCGTAGTAAGTTTTTTTCCTGGAGCATCGTCATCCTTCAATCTCCCATTGTCGAGCTAAATGCAGGGAATCGACGCTACAACTTACACGATATGCACCATCATTCCCGAGCCCCAGTCTTGCTAACAAAAGATCCCCACAACAGACGTTCGATCTGCACGCATAGCATGGTCGCAGCCCCCGCCAAATCAACCCCCATTCAATCATGTTAACTTCCGCTTCATCGAATGTGGCGCCCGGCGCGCAGCTGTTGGCCAACTCCCGCCTTTCTGCGACATCCCACCCCGCGGCTGCTGCCCTGTTCCGCAAGAGTCATGCACAACCGATTCGAAACATTGCCTTTGGCTGGTGGACCGCGCAGCACAGCCATGGCCAGCAACGCCAGATCCGTTACCGCTACAAGGCGCTGCGTTACAGATATGCGGATTCCCATAACCGGACGCCGCCGTGGGAGCAGCAGAACGGCGCCTCCTGCGAGGGGCACCGGTCCTACCGCCGCAACATCAACCACTACTGGCATCCCAGGAGATGCTTTGCCTTTTTGCGACACCGGTCGGCTAACGAGTCGTCCTCTGGCAAGCAGGAGGCGTGGACCTCGGCCTTTGGGGACTTACGGAGACTGATTGACCTGAGCAAAGCTTCTCTATTGAGCAAGACGGGCCATGGCGGATCCAAGACATCTGCCGGTCCGTCATCTACCAAGTCTGCCGAAGAGACTGATTATGTCATTGATCCAATCACCAACCGAAAAGTTTCAAAGGCGTCTGCCAAGCTCCCGACTGCCCCAACCATTGACGTCGACCTCCCGCCATCACAATCAGAGCTCAAGGCTTATGGCAACGTCGTGGTGGAGGACGATCTCGAATCTCTTGCCGACGCAAAGAAAGAGCCCAAGTACGATGACCTTCACAAATACAGGCCCATTTCATGGAACGTGCCCGACGGCAAGCCCAGCGATGCGCCAGTCGAGCTTGGCCACGAGGGCTACGACCCGAAAGAGGTCCAGAAATACCAGCCGTACCAGTGGAACGAACCCAACGGACAGCCTACCACGCGTCCTGTCGAGGTTGGCCACCTTGGTTACGATCCCGCCGAGGTCAAGGAATACAAGCCAGTCATGTGGAACGAACCCGATGGCCAGCCTGCGACGCCTCCTGCCGAGATTGGGCATCATGGCTATGATCCAGCAGAAGTGGCCAAGTACAAGCCGTTCATGTGGAACGAGCCGCACGGCCAACCCGACACGGATTTTGAGCTGGGCCACCATGGCTACGACCCGGCCGAGGTACAAAAGTACAAGCCATTCAAGTATAATGAGCCGGATGGCAAGCCTGTGGACACGGATATCGAGCTCGGCCACCATGGCTACGACCCGGCCGAGGTACAAAAATACAAGCCATTCAAGCATAATGAGCCGGATGGCAAGCCCGCGGTCCCGGATGTCGAGCTGGGCCACCACGGATATAACCCGGCCGAGGTGCAAAAGTACAAGGCGTTTCGCCACAACGAGCCCGACGGCAAGCCAGGCAATTCCGCAGACTCTCCAGCCAGCCTTGGCGAGTCCAATGCCAAGTTTGCGGCCGATGATCTTGGCAAAATCTACTCCAAAGTCCTGCGCAAAGTGGTCAATTTGAGCATAGCCGACGAGGCGGAGTCAGTTTCGGGTCCCGGACTTTCAGGAGCCAAGAAAGCCAGCTCTTCCAAGTCCACCATGCATGCCCTCGAGTCATCCATGGCACAGATTAGTGCGGAACACGATGCCATTGACAAGCTGGCCAGCGTGTCTATCCGGTCATCCAAGAGCCGTGCCGAGAAGCAGCTGACGCACGCGGAACGAGTCCAAGGTGACGCCGACCCGTATTCGACCGAGCCACAGGGACTCCAGACGGCGTATGCCCAGGAATGCGGCAGCGAGTCGGCAGGGCTCCCATATGTCAAGATCCGCCGGAGCACCGGCCGTCGCGGCATCTTTGACGGCACAGACCCTGCTGCGCCCCAGACCGTCGCCGAGCCCCATGTGTACAAGATCCTTGCATTTGACCCGGCACTTGACTCGGTCAAGATTGTCGAGACGACGTCGACGGTGTCGGACACGGCTACGCCATTGACGCCCACCGAGGTCCTGCTCCGCCTGTCGAACCCGACCAAGTTCCTGCCGCACTTTGAGTCGCTCCAGGCCCAAGGCTTTGAGATTGTGTCTGGCAGCGGTGACGTGATGGTGTTCCGCAAAGTGCGAGGTGCGTCTGCCGGTGCTGCATCGGCGGTGAACCCAATCGACATGACGGGCAAAGAGTACGAGTACGTGCCGCCGGCGACGGCCAACTTTGTGTCGCCCACGGGGTTTGTGAACCTGGACCCGCCTTCCTCTGCGACGGCAGACCTCCCCACGCCGGCCCCAGCCGCCACCCACAGCAAAGCCGCACCAGATCGTGTCCAGTCCAACATTGGTGTCCGTCGCGAAGAGGCCGTGTTCAGTGGGCCGAAGCCGATGGCCAGGGACCTTGCCGCTGCAAACAAGCCGGGCATTGCTAAGCGCATGCTCGTCGGGGCGACCTGGTTTGCCGGCGTGTCGTACGGCATTGGTGTTGCAAGCGAGTACCTGAAAGGCCTGTAGTGATACGGCTGATGACTCGGCCAGCAGAGCCGACGGGTCTGTTGCACTGCAAGTTGTTTTGGAAGCATTCGCTCTGGCGTCATTGGATTATTCTAGGCTCTGATGCATTGCTATCTTTGCCTACTGTTGTTGTGTTTATCCCCACCCAGTTATTATTCCCCATCAGTTTGATTGTTTTTCAATGCAGACAGCTTCATGCTGCGTTTGCGTTTGCGTTTGCGTTTGCGTTTTGCTTTGTATCTTTTCCAGTAGCTACACGTTGGTCAATGAAAATTTGTTGGCAATGTCAATCCTCGTTTTTTGACACACAAAGGAACTCAGATCTCTTGGCCCCGGGAGCCAAGATGCCAAGACGATGTGCCGACGACCAAGGAATTGGCGCGCGATCTAGCTTGGCTATTAGGCTGCTAGCGACTCTGCGACACTGCGACATTGCAGCACTGCGACACTGCAGCGCTACAGCACTGCACTACATCTCACATGCTAAAATGAACCGGACTTGACGCAGAGACACCACCGGGAACCGGCGAGATGAGACGGCCACTCGTGTTTGCTGCAAGTTCTGCAATCGCCGACAATTCCACTTTATCAGCTGCCCTCCTGCCCTCGCCAAACACGAGCGGCACTCAACACGAGAGACACACGAGTGTTATCTTGGAAATGGTTGGACACACCAGTCCCTGGATCGGCAGGCACCCATTGGCGACGGTATTTCCCTCTGGCCGGGGCGACGATCTGTCTGTCTTAGGAAGGTCCCGCCGATCACATACGACCCGTCATCCCTTATCCATGCTAGGCAGGTGAACGGCCCCCTTTTTGGAAAGAACGATCTCAACAGCAAAGCCTCCACCTTCCAAAAGAATTGCGCTAGAATGACAGATACCACGCCAATTACGAGGTCTGCGGCCTGCCGCCGCCGCCGCCGCGACATCCAGCTTCCACTTTGGGCACAGCGTCGACAATGCTGGCAAAATTGGCCAGAAAAGGCAGATGCAGGCAGTGCAACAAATGGAGCAGCAATGGCGTACTCGCATGGACGCATGGGTGCGGATTGGACCTGCCATTGAGACGGGCTGGTCAACATCCGGGGAAAGTATTAATACTGCTCCTGTCCGATCCTGAGACTGGGAGGAGGAGACAGCCGCAGCTCTTACCAGACAGAGTCAGGTTCTGAGCACAGCAGTCTCCTCCCCCCCCCCCCCCCTCCACAGCTTAGCACCAAGTCAAAGCACAATGCGCTGGTTGTCTGTCGTCCAGTCGGCGGCGGCTTTGTTGGCCGGTGCCGACATGGTCGCCGCGCTGCCCCCGGTCGTGCCCAGAGACGTGCACGTCCACGAGCGTCGCGAGGTGTTCCACCAGCGTCTGCACAAACGCCTCGACGGCGACGTGATCCTGCCCATGCGCATCGGCCTGCGCCACAACGAAAAGGCGGCCGCGCAGTCGGAGATGTGGCTGCGCGAGCTGTCGGACCCGACGTCGGAGCACTTTGGCAAGCACTGGAGTGCCGACAAGGTCATTGACGTCTTCCGGCCCACGGACGAGACGGTCAACACGGTGCACCAGTGGCTCGTCGACAACGGCATTGCCAAGGAGCGCATCGCCCACAGCCAGAACAAGGGCTGGCTGGCCTTTGACGCGACGGCGGCCGAGGCCGAGGCTCTGCTGCAGACAGAGTACTACCACGACGCCGACACCCACAAGGACGCCAAGCGCGCCACCGTCGGCAGCAATGCCTACCACCTGCCGGGCCACGTCCGCCCGCACGTCGACTACATCACGCCCGGCGTCAAGAGCGTGTCCATGGACCTGCACAAGCGCCGTCTGCGCCGCCGGTCGCACGACACCAAGAGACGCAGCGACAAGCGAGACGTGGTCGCGACCGATGCCAGCACCGCCACCAAGGCCCGCAACGCGCGCCGTCCCCGCAAAGCTTTCCCGCCCGACGTGAGCGGCTCGGACGTGAACAGCCTGAAGACGTGCGACAAGGTGCTGTCGCCGGCGTGCGTGCAGGCGCTGTACAAGTTCAAGCCGCCGCACGCAAACGCCACGGTCAGCCCCAACAACGCGCTGGGCATCTTTGAGGAGGGTGACTACTACGACCAGCTCGACCTCGACGCCTTCCACCACAAGTACGTGCCCAAGCAGGTGCCCAACGGCACCCACCCCACGCTCGAGTCCATTGACGGCGGTGTTGCGCCCGTCAGCAGCATCCACGACGACGGCGGCGAGAGCCTGCTCGACTTTGGCTGTGCCTACCCCATCATCTACCCGCAGGAGATTGTGCTCTACCAGACCGACGACGAGTACTATGCCTACGGCGGCGGCGGCGGCAACGGCCTCTTCAACACGTTCCTCGACGCGCTCGACGGCTCGTACTGCACGTACGCGGCGTACAACGAGACGGGCAACTCGGACATTGACCCCAGCTACCCCGACACCACCGGCCCCGCCGAGGACAACCCGTACCGCGGCAAGCTCATGTGCGGCGTGTACAAGCCCACCAACGTCATCAGCATCTCGTACGGCGTCTACGAGCAGGACCAGCCGTACGCCTACCAGCAGCGCCAGTGCGACGAGTACCTCAAGCTGGCCCTGCAGGGCGTCACCATTCTGTTTGCGAGCGGCGACACGGGCGTCGGCGGCTACACCAACGGCACCTTTGGCAACCTGGGCTACTACGGCTGCCTGGGCGACAACGACAGCGTCTTTACGCCGTCGCAGGCCTGCAGCTGCCCGTGGGTGACCAACGTCGGCGCCACCGAGGTGTTTCCCAACAAGACGGTCAGCGACCCGGAGCAGGCCGTCCTCGAGATGCGTGACCGCCCCAACGGAAACTACAGCAGCAGCGGCGGCTTCTCCAACATCTTTGGCATCCCGTGGTACCAGCAGGCCGCCGTCGACCAGTACTATGCCGTCGAGAACCCGCCCTACCCTTACTACTACGACGGCAACTGGCAGAACGCCACCAACGGCGGCGTCTACAACCGCAACGGCCGCGGCATCCCCGACGTGGCAGCCAACGGCGACAACTACCCCGTTGCCGAGGACGGCGACTTTTACCTCAGCGGCGGCACGTCGCAGTCCGCGCCGCTGTTTGCCGCCCTGCTCAACCGCATCATTGAAGAGCGCATCAAGATTGGCAAGGGCGCGCTGGGCTTTATCAACCCGACCCTCTACGCCAACCCGGACGTGCTCAACGACATTACCGTGGGCAAGAACCCGGGCTGCGGCACCTGGGGCTTCTCGTGCGCGCCTGGCTGGGACCCGGTCACGGGGCTGGGCACGCCCAACTACCCCAAGCTGCTGGACCTGTTCCTGAGTCTGCCATAGTTAGGTGGCGGTAGGGTGTGAAGTGACTTGTGTGACTGCTAGAAATTTAATAGAAATTTGATACGATCTTTGAAGACATATAACTGTATTGGTTCAAGTGAATAAAGCAAGTCCAGAGCGGCAATAATGAGAAATGGCATTGTGCCTGCGTCATAGGTGTTATTTTCCATGACGCTGGATGAAGCTGCCAAGCACGCTTCGACTCTGAATGCATACTTTTCTCAAGTTTGCGCCTTTGCCATTAATACTGGCAATGTTCAATCTGCGGCGCCGCGATCACGTGTGTGTGTCCAAGTCCGTCCTGTTCATGCACAGCCTGCCGCTCTAGACATTTCCGCCGTGTCAGACCGTAGCCAGACTTTGCTCGAGGCTCCCGTTCCCTTCTTCCTTTCTTCCCCCCCCCCTCACCCCTACTTCTGCATCACCCCCTCGAAATGGGCTGGTGGCTCGCCTCGCTGAATCCCCGGTTGGCCTCGTAGTTCATCTCGCAGTGGCCCGCGTGCCCGACGTGCCCGGCGTGCCCGTGGCCGCAAGCATGGCACGCGCACGCGAGTCCCGTCGCCTGCACCATCATGGCGTGCCGGTACGCCTGCCAGTCCCAGCTGTGCCGGCGGTCCGGCAGGCGGCTGTCCATGGGCGCGTCCTTGCTCGCGTCGTCGACTGCGTCGTCGACCGCGTCCTCGGACATGGGCGTCCATGCCGCCGTCGCCGCCATCGATCGGCGTGCTCCCGTGCTCAGCGCCGGCGACGGCGTGCGGGAGTATTGTTCGGCTGATGCTGCGGGAGGCGACAGGTGGTCCGGGCTGTGAGTGGCGAGTGGCTGGGTCTGGGTCTGGCTCCGATAATGGTGGTGGTGCCGGTGGTGGTCGTAGTGCTGCTTCTGCCCCGGGCGGGAAAGAAGCTCCCGCTCGAGAAGGGCCAGCGGGTTGTGAAAGTGCGAGGCCGGGACGGAGGCCGGTGTAGTGAGGATGTCGGACGCCGTGCCTGCAGTCGCCGTAGAGGTGGTGGTTTGATGTTTGGTGGTATGGTTCATGGTTGGTATGTTTTGTTGTTATTGTCGAAAATCGCAACGACATCATCGCTGGCCGTCCCCAGCTCTCTCTCTCTCTCTATATATATACAAATACGCGGCAAGAATTTCCTCTGGGGTACGGGCGGAAGCGTCTGGAACAAGCCGGATAGGTCGCTCCCCCGCACTCGGACTCTGTGTGTCTCATATATCATGTGGTTACTGTCCCCGGCTGTCCGCAGTCGCGTCTTGTCATACCGAGACTGTGGTGATCATGACGAGGCCTGCGTGATTCTTTTCCACTAGCGGGGAGGCTGGTCTGGGCTGAGGGACAGACATCACACCACCAGGCCAGCGCCAGTCCGCTTTGAGGCTGGATCTCGGATTACGGCAGATGCTAGCCGGTCGCCGGCCGCCGGGTATATTGGTGGATGATAGCGACACGGGACTGATGAGCCGACTGATATTGTTAAAGTGACTGCACACTGTGCAATCTCTGTTATGCTTCCGCGTTGCACATCAAGCTTCCGGATTGACAAACACTGTGAGCACATCTCGAAGCCAAGCTCTGGGCTAAAGTCGAGTCTTTGGCATCAGGTCATCAGGTCATATTCGGGTACTAGTGTCTCAATTTATCGTATATGCAGCTTCCACTGGTCCGGACCCCAGCCGGACAACTTTTGGTGAAGCAGGCCTGTGATTTGTGAGCGGGTTGAGAGACGTATTCCGAAGTCGGGAAGGCGAGAGCATATAGTACGATGTCAAACATTGACGTCTTGTGTCGAGCTATCACAAAATAAACCGTTTCTTATCGTAAATACGTTATTCCCTATTGCTGCGACACATCGACCTTGCTCCACCAGAACGCGCACTCCTCGCGCGCCCACACGTCCTCCTCGCACGACGCCGCCACGCCAACGCCACCGCCAATCAGCTCCTCGTTGCCCTTGCCCACAATTAGCGCGTTGGGCTGCGCCTTGCTGTACGGCGTCCATGCCGGCCGGCTGCCAAACTCGCCGTCTCTCATGGCGTTGGGGTCGCCCGTCGTGATGAAGCTGGTCATGTACGCGTGCACCGTGCCGGCGACGGCGTTTTGGGCCGGCGACAGCTTGGTCACGGCCGGGTCGCGCACCTCGTACCGGAGGTTGTCGGCGTGGCGCGCACCGTCGTTGACCGTTGACACCAGCGCCCAGTGGTACAGGTACACGGGACTGTCGCTGCTGCCGCCGGCCGACATGAACTCGGCCGTCTGGCGCACGGGCGCCACATACGCATAGTGCCCATAGGCCGCCTCGACGCGCTTGTACTGCGCGCCCATGCCGGGCCGCGTCTCCCTGTAGACCGAGTCTGGCACGGTGGCAGGGTCCGGGTAGAGGCGGTCGACGGTCGCAATGTCGTCGTCGCTCAGCAGGGGCAGTAGGTCGTGGAAAAAAGCCGTAAACTCGTCGGACGTGGCCATTTGCTTCTTGACGTACAGCGAGCCCTCGTTGTGCTGAAACCCCGTCATGACGGGCACCTTGTGGTATAGGCCCTTGGTAAACGTCTCGAGCGGCGGGCGCGGGATCACATTGCCGTCGATGACGGGCTGGAACGCCCAGCGCAGCGACGGGTTGTACTTGTCAAACGTGGCCGTCTGCGCCGCCTGGATCGTGGCCGACGGTAAGGTCCGCAAAAACGCAAAGATGTCGCCCTCGGGCATCGTCTCGGGGACGCCGCACAGATTCAAAAAGTCACGGAACTGGGTCTCGTGGATGGGCGCGTTAAAAGGCCGGACGGCGCGGGATGTCGGCGCCCCAGACTCAATAATGGCGCGGTGGAAGAACGGCTTCTCGCCCTCAGTGTAGTTCATAATGTGGTGGCCAATCTGCATGGTGGTCAGCGACGGGTGTCATGCCAAAACGGCGAGCGTTGTCCTCCTACTCACAGAATGTGCACCGGCAGACAGGCCCATCAGGGTCACATTGCCGGGATCGCCGCCAAACGCCCCAATGTTCTCCTGCACCCAGCGGAACAGGAGCTTCTGGTCCTTGAGACCAAGGTTCAAAATACCCTCCTTGGCACTCAGGGTCGAGGGCAGGAAGCCGAGTGCTCCAATGCGGTAGTTGAACGAGACGGCCACAAAAGGCTTTTCCGAGAACGACACAAACGAGGCAGTGTTGTGCATTGACGCCATGCCGCGGTTGAAGGCACCGCCGTGCACATAGATCATGACCGGAAGCTTGGCATCCGCGCCTCCGGCCTGCCGAAAAACATTTGCCGTCAGGCAGTCCTCGGAGTAGACCGTGGCCGGCTTGCCGGGCGCCGGGGCGAAAAGTGGTTTGCCCGGAGCGGAAGGGCCAAACGCTACGGCATCAATGGTCTCGGTGGACGCCTCGACAGGCTCTGCCCGTCGAAAGCGGCGGTCGCCCGTTGGCGGAAGTGCGTACGGAACCCCGAGGAATGCATCGACAGGCTTCGGCAGGTCAGACGTGAGAACCGTGCCGACAACCGTGCCTTGCTTGATCGTAACGCTGGGTCGGGCAGCCATTGTTGTTTCTTTGGTTGTTGGCTGTTGGAGTATCTACTAGATCTGCGCAAGAAACCCCTGGACTCTCCAGCACGCCGATATCAATGTCACGATCTTCCCGATACCGGGCGAAGCCGACGATAGGGGCGGAGAGGAGGGGGGGGGCTCAAGTGTAATAATCAACTATAATCACGATACCGATAACCGTGGTTTGACGCTGTCGATAGGAAGTGAAGTACTCTTATTCCAACTGGCTGGCCGCTAATACATGCGTCACGTGAACAGCAGTTGACTACAACTCACACATGTCCCCCTCCACGCAACCTTACCACACCACCGCCATAGTAGCACATTCCCGCTCCTACATCGTGTTCTATGGTCTGTGCATGATGGGCATCTCCCTCGGGACTCTGTTCCCGCTGCGGCTTCGTCTTTGGTTTGGCCTCAAGGTCTTTGGCCGCTTTGATATGCATGTCGTGCGCGTCAGCTGGCATTGTTGCATCAAGGGCCCTTGTCGTCCTCCCGAGGTCGAGGCTATGCAGTATGTTGCCAAACACTCTGACATCCCAATCCCAAAGCTGTATGCCATCCACAATCACAATAACCAAATCTATATCGAGATGGAGTATATACAGGGAGAATCTCTCGAGTCTGCATGGCATTACCTGACAAGAGATGAGAAGGACACTGTGATGGCAGAGTTCAAATACGCCATGGCGAAGCTCCATGCACTGGAGCCTCCGACTGAGGACCTTGTTTCGTCGGCATTTCAGAATCCAGCGTTCGACAGCAGTCGCGTTGGGAACAATTTTTTTGGCCCTATCAACCATGCAGAATTTCACACAGTGTTGCGACAAAAACTGCCCATCGAGTACGCCGAAGAGAGTTTTAGCAAGGACCTCTACGACGTGCATACAAATCGTTACCGCACCCAGTTTTGTCATTCGGATATCGCTGGTAGGAACATCATGGTGCACAACGGGCATCTTGCTGCCATTATTGACTGGGCCTTTTCCGGCTGGTATCCAGAGTACTGGGACTATACCAGGGCGCACTATACTTCCCCCATGGGCCTAGAGGCTTTCTACGAGTGGCCGATTTACTTGTCTCGTGTACTCAAAGAGTATAAAAAAGAGCTCGAGGTGGAACGCTATCTCTGGAGGCATCTTCCAGACCCAGGATCAGAGATGGGGTGTTACCTGAGAGGTGTTCATTACGAGATGCCAGGATCAAGTCCTTCACAGGCATGGCTCGATGCACGCGCAGGCCAAGAGACGGCAGATCTCTGGACGTTGGCCCTCGCCAAGTAACGGCGACTGCCAGCGTCCTGTTGCCACTTTGTTGCTGTCTATAGGTGCCTGCAACGCTGCTGACGTGCACTCTTCTTTCTTTTGCCCAACACAACGTCTCTGTCATCGTCGACGTATCGCCGAAAGTGATTCGTTACAGACGGATTACTGTATACTTGGACTATACTGGATTATGCCTCTTCCTACGGACGTGTGCTGGAAACCAGAATCTGTCGTCAAGCTTTTTATGCGAGAGAAGTCGTAGAGTCGGAAAGATCATCGTCACTTTCATCAGTAGTGATGACACTTGCAACCTATGGCTATACAAGAATACGCATAAGCACACAATACTTTTCTGATGGCCTTTCTGCTCCGAGTCCTAGTGCTGGACCTCGGGGTAGTACTTGAAAAAGTAACCTCCTTGTCCCAAGCTCGCGATCCTCTTATCTCCTTCCACCATCAGGCCGTCCTGCAAGGCCTTGATATCGAACGGCGGCACCAAGTCGCGTTCTTGGAGGAGCTTGATGGCGTTGACCACCCATGTCACGCAGCTCTGCTGCGGTTCTTGGTTCTTGACAGGCAAAGGAACGGCATGCAGCAGCTCCTCCATCTCAGCATATGTCATGTCCTCGGGCACCTCACTGATGGCGAACCGGCCGAGGAGTTTGCTGCTCGTCTTCCAGTCGATGCTGTCTCTGGGTTTGTACCACCAGTCCATACTAGGATTGTTCATGCGAAACGTCACTGGGTCGAGAAAGTTTGCATCTGTGGCCTCGAAAGCCCAGAAACTGGTTTCGGTCTGGAATTCGGGCCCCATGAGGAGACCCCAGTGGAACGCCTCATAGCCAAAAACCTGTCGCATATGGCCACGTGAAAAGTTGTCTCTGTCATAGATGGCGACGCTGATCAGCCGCGATGCCATTATGAGCTGCTTGCTTGCTGTTGTATTGATGTCGTCTACTGTGGGATGCATCTGCTGGGTCGCCTATGCATGCCCTGAGACCCTCGCTACCGCAGTTGCCCTACCTAGGGCCTGCGTTTAGCCCTTTGTTAGGTGTCTCAGGGCATTTTCGGCACTCCCCGGCATTTTCCGGTTCTGCGTCCCTCTGCATCCCCTATATAGGGCCTGCTTTTGCCGTTTTCGGCCTCCTTTTGCCTCTCTCTTTTCTCTTCATAGTTCATTCAGTCCTTTTCACGCCATCGTTGATCTCTGCCGTCCCACATCTACTCAGTAGGCACAAAGATGTGTGTAAAGTGGGGTGATGCAGTCGATAGTCAAGTTCTGTTAGTAGATTTATCACGTGAAGTGGATCTAGCCAATTAGGAGGCTGAATTGGCTGGCATCCACTCCTCTGAAAAGTCTATCCGGGCGTTGCTTATCCTCTAGATAGTTTTCTTTTCTCTACGCCTTACTCTAGATTAACTACATACCCCTTCACGGAAGAAGGTATTGTACAACGATCTGCTGTGTACGGTACCTTGCTAGCAATCCAGTTTTCATTTCATCTACTTTTGACTACGTTCCGGAACTTCTCGGATCCCCACCTCGGTTCCTACAAGAGAACCGACAAGTTCCAAGAGATGAGGGGCATCATCATTCATAGCTATGCACATCACTTTGGCACCATTCCATGTTTATTGGATCACGCTCTCCATTCCTCCGGACTGTTTACAGTCTCTGTTGGAAACCACGACGGATTACTGCCCAAGTGGTGCCCAAGTGGTGCCCATGTCGAAAAGTGCGCAGCCACCACAACGGCCAGTACACACAGGACCAAGCGGCGTTAGCCTAACCATGTCGTATTAGGCAGGGTTCGTAATCAGTTAGTCCTTTGCATAAGGATAGGGCGACAACTTAAAAAATCTAAGCCTCGTCAAGAATACCCTTCGAGATACCAAGTACTGTATCAGCGTAGACTGTAGACCGTTCTGCTTGGATGCCAGCACCTTATTTACATGGTCAATTTAAACTAAGAGTATGGAGTACATTTGTTGCTTTTTTATATATAGCATATCACTAAGCAACTACTCCGTACGGAGGTAATGCACCGAAACGGAGTACGCGGTACAAATCTCACTCTGTATGAGTATATATTTGGGTAGGGAGGGAGCGTCTGTATCTCTATTACAGTCAGATGCATTAGTGCCTGGCATAAGCTGATGCCTACGACGAGGAGATGCTGTCAGTCGTTTTAATACGAGTTATTCTCATCGACAATTCGTGCATATCAAGAAAAGATGTTCTAGCGACAAATCATGTTGATGGGCTGGTTAGGCAAAGAAAAACCAACACATGCAGGTGTCAAGGAAAGGGTTTTCAACAAGCCATCGGAGTCCTATAGGTATTCTTGGCTATGTGAAGTTTTCTCTATAGGAAAGGAATACAAGCACATAATTCAGGGCACCGGTACGGGTTGAAATCACAGAATGCCTTGGCATGCACCGCAAGACATTGGGCATACCGTGCCTTGTGACTTGGTACTAACGGAAAGCATATCAGACTCAACTGACACCGCAACAGTCAGCAATATAATATAATTTAGTTCTGTCACGGGAGCAGATGTCGGTAAGAAAGTAAGTACTTGTACGAGGTACAGGGGCTATGTCGGGGGCTCCCTGCCAGAATCAGCGAAGTCAACACCAGTTCCACAGTGGCCAGATTTGGTTAGCGTAACAGAACAAAA
>JANSMC010000206.1:0-25993 GCA_029299015.1 Ophiostoma montium
GACGCATGACATTTTGTGTCTGCTGCACAGCTGCACATCACACACACACACACACACACACACACACACACATCAGCACAACTGGTTGGTGTCTGCTTTGCCCCCCCCCCCCCCCCCCCCCCCCTCTTCCACCATGGCTGCCATTGCCATGACGCGGCCATTGCCGCCGCACCGTGCCTCGTCCGGCATAGCCATGGCCTCTGCCCTGGGTCTGGAAGATATGGACGTCGACGTCGACGCCCTCGATGCTCTTGACGCCTTCGAGGCCCAGCCCGCCCTTGCTCCGCATCGGCCTGTCCCCAACAAGCACATCCCGGCCTGTCCACCGGGACCACCAGTCGCCACTACCACTCCATCGCCGTCGCCGCCACCCTGTGAGCCCGACCGTGCACCGCAGTCGCTTCTCTTCCCCCCCCATGACTACCCTCGCACAGAGCGCGGCGAGCTGGCCGTCTACGCAATCGACCCGGCCGGCGTGGCCGCTGCGCTCGACTACATTGCGCGCCAGCCGCTGCCCGATCCCTCGCTCGTCTTTCCATGGCTCCATGGCATTCGCTCCAACAACGAGATGCAGCGGTTGTTCTTCGCCCAGCGTCGCAGTGCCATGCGCAAGACACCCTGTTGCATGCGCGGCCTGACCATTGTCAAGGCCAGCGGTCAGCTCGGCCGTGCACGCCTCAAGGGCGCCGTGGCCCCCGACGAGATTCTCGAGGCCGGCAGCGAACCCCCCCGCTTCATCGACATCGACCCCAAGCAGGGCTTCTCGGTGCGCAATTTCCACATCCAAACCGCCAAGACGGCCGCCACATCAGACATTATTGTCTATGGCGACGACGAGGCCGCCGTGCGCCAGCTGGGCTGGGACATGGCAGCGGCCCAGGCGAGCTGGCGTGTCAAGCACCTGGGGCCGGACGCGGCGCTGCCGCAGTACAACACATTTGTCTGCCTGGCCGGCTTTTCTGCCTTTGAGGACAGCCACCCACACATTGTCGCCGTCGACGCGCGCGGCCGCGCCACCGGTAATGTGATCAATTTTGTCCAGCAGGAACGCAAGGAGATGCATGCCATGACGGCAGCGTCGGAGATTGCACACAACGTCTGGCTCGGCCCGACGCCCGACGCCGACGCCGGTGGCGAAGATGCTTACGACGTTCTGATCGAGTGCAGCTATATGGCGGCTCTGAACCCGCGGCTGATACGCTCGCTGGCCGAGTCGAGCCCGGCCGGCCGCCGCATCTACCTCGACTTCCCGGCGTCGGGCAGCATCATGCCACCCTCGTGGTCCCAGATGGAGGCCGATGCCATTGTCGAGTCGTGCAAATGGATCTACCACCTTGCCCACGGCTTGCGGCCCGGCGCGGATGCGGGTGCCGGTGCGGCCGTGAGCGTGAGCACGAGCAGCAGCAGCGAGGCGCGTCCCAAACGCATCCTGATCCACTGTGCCGACGGCTATACCGAGTCGACGCTGCTGGGCCTGGCGTACTACAGCTACAGCACCGGCATGCCGGTGCCCGATGCCTGGCTGTCCCTGCACACGGCCAAGGGGCGCAATTTTTTTGCATACCCCAAGGACGTTGTGCTGCTGACGGCGCTGGCGCCGCGCCTCGCGTCCGAGTCGCCCGCGAATGCCGAAAAGGACGCCGAGGCCATTGCCACCATGGTCCACGTGCAGCCGAAATGGTTCCTTCAGCTGGACGGCTCGCTGCCGAGCCGCGTGCTCGACTATATGTACCTGGGCAACCTCAACCACGCCAACAACCCCGAGATGCTCAAGGCCCTCGGCATCACGCAGATTCTGAGTGTCGGCGAGATGGCGACGTGGCGCGACCAGACGCTCGAGGCCTGGGGCGAGGACAACCTGTGTGTCGTGCAGGGCGTGCAAGACAATGGCATCGACCCGTTGACGCACGAGTTTGATCGGTGTCTTGCGTTTATTGGTGCGTTTCCTTCTTATTTGATTCCTATCCCATGTTATTAATTATACCCAGTACTAACAACACAGAGAGAGGACGTAAAAACGGCACGGCAACGCTCGTGCACTGCCGCGTCGGCGTGTCCCGGAGCGCCACCATCTGCATTGCTCAAGTCATGCGGGCCCTGAAGCTGCCGCTGCCCCAGGCCTACTGCTATGTGCGCGCGCGCCGGCTCAACGTGATCATCCAGCCGCATTTGCGGTTTGCCTACGAGCTTCTCAAGTGGGAGGAGCTGCTCCAGCAGCAGGACACGGCCGACGGCAGCATCAAGCGGGAGCTGGAATGGGGCGAGATTGCGCGCGAGGTGGCCCTGATGAACCAGCCGTATGTGTGAGTGAGCAGGTTCTTCTTTGTCTGTCTTTGTCTGTCTTTATGTTTCTTGCTTTGCCGGGATGGCGTTATTATTGCTTTTGTTTTCTGTTTTCTGCTTACTGTTTTCTGCTTACTGCTTACTGTTTTCTGTTTTCTGCTTACTGTTTTCTGTTTTCTGCTTACTGTTTGCTGCTTTCTTCGCCCTATATCCGTCAGTTTGTTTGTCACTTTGTCTTGGGCGAGTGCAGCCCGAGTTTTCTTTTCATTATTTTTTTTTCATATCGACATGAGACTTGCAGGCAAACACCTGCTTAGCATCATAGTCTCGATTCTAGGACTCAGCTGTGCGGGATTGGTTATTCCCCCAGCACTTACGATGTATGACTGCGATTGTGTCAATTCAAAAGATTCAAGCCATTTCACAGTTGCAAAAACCAACACTGCGACAAACAAACATTAGTATTAGCCAACCAGGCACCGGCAAACAAACTCCACGTAACGCCAAACGAACGCTCATACGCAAAAGCCTCGGCCAGGGTCGGGTAAAACACAAAATCAAAAAAAGGCATCACGAGCCATACGCAGAGGCTTCCAACTTGTCGTCGCCGTCGAGGATGCTGTAGAGTTAGCGGATGGTCTGCATGGTATCTCCTTTTGTTTAGTTTAGCACTTACGAGAAATGGTCGGCCAAAAAGCCCTCGCCGCCCGTCTCCATGTTAATGTTGAACACGTTGAACCCGCCGTCGCTCGTCACCACCATGACCTGCGGGCTGTTGCTGCTCATGGCCACGACGCTGCGCAGCGGGCCGCCCGTGTAGCCGCCGGTGCTGGGCGACGAGTTGGCTGGCGCGGCGGCGGCGCCCGGCTTATTGGGGACGGCGGCAGCGCCGACGCGCGGGATCTTGATGTAGGCAAAGTCGCGCTGCGGCTCCCAGATCTCCGTCACCGTCTGCGGCAGATACGAGCCGACGACGCCGGCGACGCTGCGGCCCATGAGCTGTGATGACCGCCGCAGAATGCTGCCAAACGTGCCGCTGGACCGTCGGGGTCCCGCCGCAACTTGATTAGACCCAGCAGCAGCAGCAGCAGAAGCATAAGCAGAAGCAGAAACCTCGGTGAGGTCGCTCTGGGATCCGCCGCTGCCTGGCGACCCGGCCTGGCTGTCTTGGCTGAGAGACCGCGTCCAGCGGTTCTGCTGTGGCGCGCCGGCTGTGTCGGTTATTGCTGCTGCTGCTGCTTCTGCTGCGGACGATGCGTCGACGCGGCGCGGGCCTTGTGGTCCGCCGAGGCGGAAGATGTGGACGGTGTCGGACGTGGACGAGACGCACAGCAGCGACGAGCGCTGGTCAAAGGACATGCTGTAGATGGTGGACGGGTAGGTGCCGCGGCGGAACTGGTACAGCTTCTGGCCCTTGGGCACGCTAAAGACGCGGATGATGGTGCCCGTCTCGGACGCCGTAGCCAGCAGCGTGCCGTCGCTGTTGAGCGCAATGCACGACAGCGGCGAGCGGTGGGCCTCGATGACGTTGACGGCCTTGAGCGTGACGGCGTCAAAGAGCAGCACCTCGCCCGACGTCGGCGGCACGTACGACGACAGCGGCGGCGCGTGGGCAGGCCGCTTGGTGTCGTCGCGGTCCTCGCGCGGCTTGGGCAGCGGGTAGGCAATGTAGCAGTTGTCCGACGACGGCGACAGGCTGCAGATGGCGTTGGTGTTGGGCGACGTCGCAATCGTGTACAGCAGGCTCATGTTGGCAATGTCGTAGAGGTAGATCTCGTCCTCGAGCACGACGGCGAGCCGCTTGCGGTTGAGCCGCACGGCCAGCACGGCCGAGGGAAACGTCAGCTCGCAGATGACCGACGCGCGCTTCGTGTTCTGGATGACGAGGTGCCGCGGCGACAGCACCATGGCGACGAGCGACGTCGAGAAGAGCATCTCGATGATGGACACGCTGCTGTCATCGCTGCTAAAGATCTTGTGGAACGGGTCGGTGTGGTAGATGCGAAAACCCTTGGACGTGCCGACGGCCAGGCAGCTGTGGTCCTGGTTGAAGGTGACAAAGTTGAGCGTCGGGGCAGCCATGGTGGTGGTGGTTGGCGTGGTTGGCTGGCGAAAAAAAAACACCGCCGATCCGAGGGGAGCGAGCCGAGGAGAAGACTTTGGGGACGGCGTCGTCGGAACGGCAGCAGCCGGGGGATGCTGTCTGTCGCAGTAGCTAGGATGCAGTCGGTATTTTGGTTGATAAGAAAAACTCGGTAATAATGTGGATGGCAAATGGCAGCTGCAAAAGAACGGAGTAGGGAGCACGGAGTGGGAGTACGGAGTAGGAATACGGAGTATGGAAGAAGAATGTCTCGAAGATCACGAGCGAAGATCAGACGTAATGTAATGGCTGATTAGGGAAGGCTGGCTTCTGCGGGGCCGCCTTGGGGGTGTGGGTCAGGGCTTCCACAGTATTTTACAGCACGTGAGACCCGCTCCGACGGGAGCTCCACTAGGACAGACGAAGCTTCACATCACGACATCGTGGACGACGGGCAGAGTCAGCTTGGGGTTGTTCTTGTTGAGAGCTTCTGTTAAATTTTTCTTTATTTTTTGGAGAATTTACACCGACTCAATACGATGCCGCCACTGACGCCTGAGCAGCTAGATGAGCTGGTCATGATGGTGAGTTGAGTTGTCCGCTTTTTTATGCTCTTGTTATTGCTTTTTTTTTTTTTTTTCTACTTCTCTTGATACCTTATTCTTTTTTATGTGCTGTTACGCTTCTCGTTTTTGTAATTAAAAAACTAACCACCAGACCAACGATGCGAGCATCGTCTCCAAGCGCAGCGTCGAGCGCGTCTACCACCCCGACCGCCCGCAGTACCTGCGCCACTTTGTCAAAAAGTACCAGCGACGGTCCCCTCTGGTCAACCGCTGCTACTACCTCCGCATGCACCTGATCGACAACATGATCAACGGTTTCCTGCATGAGCGGTTTAAAAAGGCCAAGGTCGTTGTGAATCTTGGCTGTGGAAGGTGGGCTCGCTGCGATGCAACCTCTCGTTCGAGCCAGAGTCAGCTCAGCTCTAACACAACAGTGACACCCTCCCGTGGCGAGCCATGGCCCAGCATCCCGATCTATGCAAGGGCGTCCGCTTTGTCGACATTGACTTCCCAAGCCTGATGGCCCGCAAGTGCAAGACGATCGCGGCGACGCCCGAGCTGCGGCAGCCACTGACCAACCTCAAGCTCGCCAGCGACGGCGCCGTCATCCTGACGAGCGACGAGTACGTGCAGATTGCATGCGACCTGCGCCGGCTGCACGACGTCGACGACGCCCTGCGGCAGGTAATCGGCGACCCTGCTCACTGTGCGTTTTTCTTTGTCGCCGAGGATGCCATGACCTACATGGACGTGGCGTCGGCCGATGCCCTCATCCACTGGGCCGGCAGTCTTGGCCGCGCCGATTTCTGTCTCCTGGGGCAGCTGGCACCCGACGGGCTGTCGCATCCGTTTGCACGCTCCATGACCCAGCACTTTGACAGCATGCACACGCCCATCCACGCCCTGGCCCGCTACCCGACCACGGCCGACCAGGCATGGCGGTTTTACAACCAGGGCTGGGCTGAAGGGGACGACCAGGGCTGGGCTGAGGTGTACACTTGGTCGCTGTGGGAGGCCTGGTCCTGGTCGAACTTCATGCATCCCACGGCCCGCCAGGCGCTGGACCAGGTCGAAGTCTTTGACGACCACGACGAGTTTGTGCACTATGCCAGCCACCATTTTTTTCTCCATGCACGGTCCGGCCCTAAAATGAATGACGGTCCGGTGACGAGGAGGCCGGAACCGCTGCCGGCCCGAGCCGCATCGATCCCGTTGGTTTTTGACCCCATTGCTGCGACCAAGAGCTCGCCACGCCGCCGCTTCGGGGCACCCCTGCTCCTGAAAGATATCTTTGGCCAGCCGTATGCGGCCAACTGGTTTGGCGTCGGGTCATCATCGGGCCGCATGCGCTCGTGCGACTTGTACGACTACAGCGGCACGGGCGGCGAGGACGGCGTGTCTCTGCCGGTGGCCCACCTGCTCCAAGGCGGCCCGGCGGCCCGGTCGTGCTTCACATTGACCGACGTCGGCGACCACGGCTTTCTGCTGGCCGGCGGACATGCGTCACCCGACGCGCCGTTACGCGACTGCTGGCTGTTCAAGAAAGACGCCAACCAGTGGACCAAGACGCACGACTTGCCTGTTCCCCTGTACCGACACGCATCCGTGCGGCTCGGGGCCTCGCAGCTCGTTCTTGTCGCCGGCGGAAAGACGGGCCCGTCGGCCATCAGCGCACACTACTACCTCTACCACCCGGGTACTGGATGGACAATGTGCCATGTTGTGAACAGCTATGTGCAGTGTTATGATGTGTTTGGTGCACTCCTACTTTGCTTTGACTCTGGCCACAGCTCGGGCCGGTTCCACGGACTCCTGTCGGGCGGCATGACATCGGATGGTCTTGTGCCAGAAAAGGCCTGGGAGTGGGAGCTGGACGTCTCACGTCTCAACCAGCCCGTGCTGACGTTCGCACCAGAACGGAGCGTATGGGCGGCATCGCTGCTGTGTCGGTTTGGTGCTCTCAGCGCGCAGGTGGCTGATGGATGGACCGTTGTCGCCGGCGGCGTTACGCGCTCCGGCATCGTGCCGCAGGACCGCGAAATGGTGCGTTTCCGCAACTATGGCCAGCAAGACGAGGAGGTCGAGTGTCTGGACTATGCCCAGAAGGACACGCCGCGCCCTGTCTTTGTGGGTGCGTCGATGATCAGCACGGGCACGACGGTGGCCATCCTCGGCGGCGGTATGGGCACGGTCTGGTCGCAAGGCGTCTACACCCTCGACGTCGAAGGCACGCACACGCACACACCCTGGCGCCTGGTCAAGACGCTGACCGTCACAAACGAGGACCCGGCCCCCGCGCCGTATGACGACAGCAGCCACCGTTTGCACGCAGGCCGGCCATCGGTCACGCCGATCCCGCACGTCACCCTCGACTCGGCCGAGCACTTTGCGGCTGTCGTCGCGCGCGGCACGCCCGTCGTCTTTAAAGGTCTGCAGCTCGGCGACTGCCTCGACAAGTGGACGCTCGACTACCTTGCCGAGCAGGCGGGCGGCGCAGACCGCACGGTCGTCGTGCACGACGCGGCGACGCAGGCCATGGACTTTGTCGGCAAGAACTTCAGCTACAGCACGCAGACGTTTGCGGCGTTTATCCGCAACGTCCAGGCCGGCCACAAGCTGTACCTGCGCGCCCTGTCGGTCGACAAGCCGTTGGACGCGCCGGCCAACCTCGACGCCGACTTTGCCGCCATTGCCCCCGATTTTAGCCTGCCACCCGAGCTCGCATGGGCGCGCGAGAAGCTGTTTAGCTCGGTCCTGCGCATCTCGGGGCCCGTCAACATGTGGTTGCACTATGATGTGAGTTTCTTCCATATTATTTTCGACTTCTATTTTGTTTTTCCGATCTCTATATTGTTTTCCCATATTGCTTTTCCGATTTCTATTGTTTCCGACTTCTATATTGTCACCGATTCTAATTTATAGGTCCTGGCAAACGTCTACTGCCAAATCCAAGGAACCAAACGGTTCCTCCTGTTCCCGCCGTCGGATGTCACGCGGCTTGGCTTTGCCCCCGGCGCGTCGAGCTCGAGCATCGACGTCTTCTCGGCCATGGACGCATCAGACCTTTCGCCCGACTGCCGCCCGCACGAGGCGGTGCTCGGCCCCGGCGATGTCTTGTTCTTGCCCCAGCTGTGGCTGCATACCGCCACGCCCGTGTCGCCCAGCAGCGTCGCCGTCAATGTCTTTTTCCGCGACCTCGTCACCGGCTACTCGGCCGGCCGCGACGTCTACGGCAACAGGGACCTTGCCGCGTACGAAAAGGCGCGGCAGGACGTGGCCAAGATGGCACGCTCGTTTCGTAACCTGCCGCGGGACACGCGCGAGTTTTATCTCTTGCGCATCGCCGACGAACTGCGGCAGGCCGAGTGATGGACGCAGTTTCTTAAGGATGTTATATTTCAACACGTTGCCTGCCGTCTCCGTGCCTGTGCCTTGTTGCGCACCCAAAGATAGGCAACGCGCACATCACTGCCAATGCCTTCGTGGTTCTCCTTGGCACGCTCCAGGCCGCCGGGTTTGTAGCCGCCGGGCAAGAAGCACCAGATGATGAAAATCGTGGCCAGGATGGCCAGCACAATGGGCTGCAGCACCTGGACGCCCTTGCTCTGGGCAATGGCGCCGACGGCAAAGGGGAAGATGGCGCCGCCACCACTGCCAAAGGCCGACGCAAAGCCAATGGCCGACACGTGGTAGTCGCTGGGCAGCAGCTTTGTGGCGGCGACGACGACGGCGGGGAACAGCGGGCCAAGAAAAAAACCGAGGAAGCCGATGAAGACGGCCGACGCCACAAACGACGGCACGAGCCAGTACAGCAGCTGCATGGCAATCGAGGCCACGAGGTACAGCGAAATGGCCAGCTTCTCGCCGATGCGGCCGGTGATAAAGCCCAGCACGACGCGGCCGACGGTGATGCCGAGCCAGAAGCCCGTGGCCGACATGCCGGCGGCAAAACGCTCGGCGTGGCGCACGTCGAGCATAAACGTCGTGACCCAGCCGCCCAGGCTGACCTCGACACCGACGTAGCCGAGCAAGAAGAGCGCCATGAGCCAGGGAATGGGCTCGCGCAGCACGCGGCGTGTCGTCGTGCGCTGGCCCGTCGACGACTGGTGCGTGTCGCGGTGGACGCGGCCGGTGGCGTGCCAAAAGGCGGTAGCACTCAAAACAAGCCCGAGCCCCGTCATGCCGACCATGACAATGTAGAAATCGTACCAGGGCAGGCCGGCTTTGGTCACCATGGCGGTGCCGATGAGGGGGCCAATGGTGGCGCCGAGGCCGTAGGCGCCGTGCAGGACGCCCAGCAGCTCGTTGGCATTGTGCATGTTGCCGATCCAGGCGTTCCAGGCGCTGTCCTCGACGCCGCCGCCGAGGCCCGGGAAAATCATGAGCACGGGCACGACGGCAAAGGGCGGGTGGAAGATCATGGGCGTGTAGCCGAGCAGGCGGCCGACGGCGCCGGTGACGGCGACGCCAAACTGGCCGAAGCGGTGGTGGACCTGGTTGTTGGCGAGCGCGGCCGACACATAGCCGGCAAACGAGGCCAGAAACATGCACGACACGACGGTGTAGGAGATGTCATAGTAGGATTCGATCTGGGTTGTTAGTGGTGTGGGGGTGGAATAGGAGGCTACGACGGCGTACATAGGGAAGCAGGGCCTGGAATATTAGCATGTGACAACTGTTGGCGTGTAGTACGGAAGGAGCTTACACCAACGGCACCGTCGTTCATGCCGAGAATGGCAAAGGAGTACGTGGCGGCGAGGAAGCGAAAGAGGGTCGTGGGGGACTCGTTCCATCGCTGGCGAGGTGGTATTAGGAGGTCATCGCCGTCTGGGGTTGGGGGTGTCTGGGCAGTGACTGTCAGACTCTTTTCAATGTCTTTCGAAGCCGGAGACGGCGATTGATAGTCGGACATTTTGAGATGAATAAAAAAAAAGGAGCTATCCAAAACTATAATCAAAAGACATCAAGCAAGGCCAAGCAAAGCTTGAGTTCATCTTTCTCGAAATAAAACTCATCACCGGATGACCGTCAACGGCTCATCCAAGAACGGCATCGGCGCACTTGGCGGTGACGGACGGGCGAAAGTCGGCAATCTGCAGAGGCGGGGCCGTGTTCGCAGCGGACTTGGCCGTCGATGCTACGTTGCCGGAGATTATCCGCCGGTGTACTCGTACGTAGACTAAGAAAGGACACGTGATGTTATCACGTGAGCTGAGGCTACCAAGATAAGATAGACGGCCGGGTCGAGCCGGTTTTACCGTTTTAACCGTTGAGACACTGCAACGCCTCGGGGATAGCCTCGGGGAACGCCTTGTACGAATATGTCTTCTCACAACCGCCCCCCATCCCTGGGCGGCGCAACACAGCCTGCGTCGTCGCCGCTGTCAGGTTCTGCACAGCCCCCGCTTCCAGCCATGGAAGCAAGGTGACATCATCGCGCCCTCCTATCCCCTGCTCGCTGGGCGGTCGTTCCTGCCGTCCTCGTCCTTGTCTGGTGACCCTTGTCCACCAATCAGGCGACGTATGCCCGTTTACAGGTGCGAGTATGGAGTACATTGTACGAGTACTCCGTACTCCGTACAGTCCCTCCTGGTCCCATGCCCCCCCCCCCCTTCTCCGCGACTTGCCCCTCCCCGGCGATGCCGTCATTCTCGCACTTTGCGCCTACTGTTTTCGCTGTTTCGCCGCGACTGCCTCTTCTGGGTGCTTGTCCGTGGAACCGCTTCTAGCCTCATCTTGCGCGACGAGGCACAGTCCACGGGCTCTAGTATGCACTTGTAGTCGCTGGCTGCTCGGTGGGACGACGCCCGAGAGCCTCCTCGCTGCTCACCGTGCTGACGAATCTGACACGATTATTGATCAATCACACGCGCTGCCCGCCTTGGCACATCACCTCGTATTCCTTCTGTATTTAAAGCGATGTAGCCTCGCTGTGATTTGTTTTTGCTGTCCTCTTCTTTTTACTCTTCTGTTTTTACTCTTCTCTTTTAACTCTTCTCTTTTAACTCTTTCCCGTGAAAGTACACTTCTCAATCGTACTTTGCTTTGAAGATTACTTCCCAACCTCTCGTTTCTTGAAAATCAAAAGTCAACATCACCAATGTCTTACGACAACGACGACGGCTACCATCGCTCCCGCGATGATGTATACGCCGACTGCTTGCCGCCAGCACCCTACATGACCACCGCCGCCGCCGCTGCCAACCAAAGCCGCCCCTACGACGCACCCAGCTACCCGCTGCCCAACGCGTCCTCTGCGGCCGATCTCCGCGCCGACGTCCTGCAGGTCCCCGTGCAGCAGCGCGCCTCCCGTCCGGGCTCGTCGGGCCGCTCCGACGGGCCCTCCCGGCGCAGCAGCCGTGACCGCGATCGCGACTATGACCGTGATCTCGTCTACGAGCGTGACCGGAACTACGACGACCGCGACCGCGACTACGACCGCGACGCCGACCGCAGCAGCAGCAACTCCAAAAAAAACCTCGACAAGGCCTTTAGCAAGTCCGGCGCGGGTCTGGCCACGGGCGTCATTGGCGCCATTGTCGGCGGCCTGGCGGCGCGCGAGGCCGCCGAGCACGCATCGCGCGCGCGCGACAAGCGGGATGGCCGCCACCACAGCAGCAGCGGCAGCGGCAGCAAAAAGGATAGCGGCAGCAACAACCATGCGGCGCTCATCTCGACGATTGTGGGCGCGGCCGTCGGCGGACTGGGTGCCAATGCGATTGAGAACCGCATCGAGAATCACCGGCGCGACAAGAATGGCGGCGGCGGCGACAAGGACTACAAGGACAAGGACTACAAGGACAAGTCGCGCGACTATGCACGCAGCCGGAGCCGGGGCAGTCGGGGCAGCCGTGACAGCCGCAGCCTCAGCAGCCGCAGCAGCCGGAGCCACAGCCGCAGCAAAAGCCGCAAGCACAGCCAAAGTCGCAACCGCAGCCGTCGGCGGGACTACCACGGCAGCGACAGCGACAGCGACAGCGACAGCGACGGCAGCTGGAAGAGCGGGCGTGGGCGGCGCGACCGCAACCGGCGTGACCGCGACCGCAAAATTGCCATGAGCCGCAGCGCGAGTCGCAACCGCAGCGTCAGTCGCAATCGCAGCGTCAGTCGCAGCCGTGGACACCGGTCTACGGGTGGTGCGGCCGACTCTTTCTACAACTCGGCGTCTTAACACAATGACAACTTACGATGGATGATGCCTTATGATTTTCGTTTTGACTGTACTTCTTTCTTGAATGTTTTTCTTCCCCCAATTCCTTTCTTTCTCGACTGTTTTTATATCTTCTTCACTTGCCAGCTCAACTTACAGTTACGTCTTATGAACAGTGCTTTGTCAAATACAAATACGACATTATGTTTGATTATTGCACCCGTATGATCTCGTCTTTGCAACTTTCATCCTCCTATACATGACCCAAAGAGCAAAATACACGTTCCATCTCTACAAATAGAGGCAACAGTCAACGCCCGCGGTGCGTGGCGTTGACATCGTCAGACTGAGTCGTCGTTGCCTCTGCAACGGCCGACTCGCGCTCCAGCACAATCTTGAAAAACTGCACAATGCCCGCAAGCTGCTGCTGGCGCTGTTCGGCACTGCCAAGCAGATTCAGCAGGCTGCGCGCGTCCAGCAGCTGCTTGGCCACCACCGAGTCCGGCTGGCAAAACGTGCGGATCCGCATCGACCGCGCATTCGTCCGCATCATCTCCAGCAGGCCCGAGATGGCCGTCGGCACGCCGGCCCGGTCGCCGTAGAACCGGAACTCTTGCACGTGCAGAAACACAAGGTCCAGCTGCGTCTCCAGGTCGTACCGGAACCCAACCACCTTGGGCCGTCCCTTTTGGTGCCACGCGTCCACCACCTTCTTGTACTTGTCCGCGTCCAGCCGCCCGGCGTTAAACTGGCTGTTGATGTAGCCGTCGAGCGCCGTCGTCAGCAGGTACTCAAGCTCGCAGTACAGCAGGCTCTGCTCGCGCGGGTCCAGCGAGATGCGGATGCGTGCCGACGTGCGCCGCCGTCCGCGCTCAGCGTCCTTGGCCCGCCGCGACGCCCCAATTTCCGTGGCTTCGGCTACTTCCTTGGCCATGCGCTTGACGGCATCGAAGAAGCCCCTCTTGGGCGGTGACGGCTTCCGGACAGGCCGCTCCGGCCGGTCGAGCCAGCCGTTGTGGCCCACCATGACCTTGTGGCTTGTGCGTGCCGCCGAGAACAGCCGCTCGTCCGACAGACTCGGAGTCGGCGAGCCCATCACGGCTGGCTGTTCCTGTTCGTGTGCGTGGGCGTCGTCGGTGTGTTGCTGATCCGCGGGCACGCGTGCACCCACAGTGACGGTCACGTACTTGCTCTCGTGCGCGTTACCCTCCACCACCGTGGGATAGTGCGACGCGTGCTGCAGAGGCCCCGAGGCAGACAGCGGAGACACGGCTTCCTAAGCGGCGCACTCCTGCTCTGGCGACATCGCTGGCGTCCGGCTCGGCGACCCCATCTCGGCGAATCTCTTCACATACAACGGGTGGATGTGGGGCATGGCGCGCACTAGCTCGTCCATCGAGTAGACCGACGATGACGCATCCGTCATCTCGGGGGAATCTAGCGCGCGGTGACTTTTGGACGGAGAGCTGCTGCGCGGGTGGCCACTGTCAGCCACACGCGTCGTGGCCGTTGACGCCGTGAAGCCCTCTTTGGCTGTGCGCGACTTGTGAGGGGACTCTGGGTTGGCGTACCCCGTATCCAGACGACCACGAGCACTCTGCGTGCACGAGCGGCTGGGAAGTGGCTTATCAGGGACCGGCGGCGGCGGCGGAGGCGGACGATGCATAGCAGAGTGCCCAGCATTGGTGTCCACAGACGGGGGCGTTGGCTGAGGCTCGTCCTTGCTGAAGCTGTCAGTGTCAGCACGCAGACTTCTCTTGTTATTCTAAAATGGCAACTCACGTCGACGTCAGCTTGTCCATTTGCGAGTCCGTCAGGCTCAGATGCAGATGCACGCCCGGCTCCGGCCGCCGGCGACGCGGCGAGCGCGACCGCAGCCGGCGTGGGCTGCGTGTATGCCGCGGCGGCGGCACCAGGAACAGGCCTTCGGAACTCTGCAGCGGGATAAAGTTGCCGTGGATGGCCGAATAGTCCTTGGCCGAGTCGTCGCTCTCCATTGTTTCGTGGGCCGGCGGGCTGGGCATTTCCATGGTTGCCGTGGATGGAGATGTCATTGTGTTAAATGCAGGTGAGGCAGACGTCTATAGCTGTTGGTTTGATGAAATCAGACGTGTGGCTGTTGGGTAAATTCAACTGAGGCGTGAGCAGATGAAGTCGGCTCTCAATTCGAAGAGAGAGCAGCGCTTGGCAGGAGCTAGGCGCAGTGGGCCAGCTCCATTGAGGAAGCTGACAATGCTTTGTGAATGGATGAATAGGGTCAATGCCCAGCTTCAGCGATCCTAATTGTCGAGGTATTGGTGGGACATTGAAGATTGAAGTGTTTGATCTGCTTCGTGATGCGATGTATCAAAGGAAGGAGAACTCGCCAAAAAGGAAGGAATGTTTTGAGAAAGTCGCCCATTGTTTACACCAGGCAAGCACTGGTTGCTATGCCCACGTGCAGGTGCACCTTCCATCGCAAGCTGCTCGCTGAGGAAGGCACGACAGCAAGGATGACAGCAAGGAAGGAAGTCGGGTCGCTCCTGCCTCATTGGCATGCCTCGTTGGCGATGCTTGTTAGTCATCATTTATTTACTCCGTACTCCGTACTCCGTACACACAATTCGGCCTCGTTTGCTGCCCGTCTGCCGCTGCTCACAGCCAGCAAAGCACAGCCGCAGCTCCTCGGAGAAACTCTTTAAATCGACAGACGCATGATTGGCTGTGTCGTCGATTGGAAAATGGATCAAGAACTCGGATGGCGACCAGGAGGAACGAGTTGACGATCGCAGGGCTCCACGCACAGGGCCGGTACCTGGTCTCGGTACTTGTGGTTTGTGCGGTGGTTTGCGCGCACAGCCAAGTACTCGTACCTTGCTCTGGCCCGCCATGGCCCCACGATAGCCCCATGATAGCCCCATGATAGTCCCACCGACTTACACGTCTCCAACTCGACTCCAATTCTCTCCAAACCCCATTTACCGTTCGCATCTCCCGAAACCCACCGACTCCGCCGGGCCCCGCCTTGGGACCTCCACACGGGGAAACTGAAGGCCTCACTCAGGAGACGAGTGAGCTTGTCGTGTCCCGGGCTCTGAGGCTGGGGCTGTTTTGCGAGTCTCGGGCGCTTTCATACGAGTACTTTGTACAGTGTTCAGCCGGATGCGTTCACGTACCCGTAGTGAGTGTGACTGTGCAGATAGTCCGGTCCTCCGTTGGCTGGTCTGCTTGCCGACTCTACTGCCAGCACCCTACGAGCTCGTATTTCTACATTCTGCCACTGACTTGGTTCGAGTACTCGTACTCAAGACTCCTAGTCCACCAAGGCCACAGTACCCCAGACTATTGGTGAATACATACCCCGAGTTACCGATGCTACTGCCGTGACAGCTCCATGACAACTAGCCGCTCCATTCCAAGACCGCTGGCTGGCTGACTCTATGTGCTCCCATTCGCTGCTGCAGGGTGCAGTCGCTCTCTACGCCGTTAGCCGTCCCAATTCCCGTAGTCGGTTCCGCCGGCTGCGGGTCGCCATGGGGTGGTGAGATGGACGATGCACCCGCGGCGTGGGATATAACATGCGGTCTCGCTCTTCTTTTTGGAAGCTTGAATACGACTATTACTTTTGGTTCTTGATTCGTTGGCCTTTATCGTTGACTCTTAATCATTGACTCTTTATTCATCTACTCTTTAATATCGTTGCATCCTGATACCTCACCTCTTCATTGTCCTACTGCCCTCTCATATTGACCAACGACCTCGACACCTATCACGATGACTTCATCGTCCGTGAAGCAATATGACATTGGTATGTGATGATCCTACAAATTTATATATCAAATAAAGCTAACCCCCAGTCATCGTTGGTGCCGGCCCCGTCGGCCTCATGTTGTCCACCCTGCTCGCCCGCTGGGGCTACAGCATCAAGCACATTGACAACCGCCCCGAGCCCACGACCACTGGCCGCGCCGACGGCATCCAGCCGCGGTCGCTCGACCTGCTGCGCAACATGGGCCTCAAGTCGGCCATCATGGCCAACAAGCCCGCGCGCGTGCACGAGGTGGCCTTTTGGGACCCGCCCGCCGACGACAGCAGCAGCAGCAAGGCCAGCATCGTGCGCACCGGCACGTGGGCCAGCTGCCCCAGCATGATCGACGCGCGCTACCCCTTTACGGCGCTGCTGCACCAGGGCTACATTGAGCGCGTCTTTCTCGACGACCTGGCCAGCAACGGCGTGACCGTCGAGCGGCCGTGGACCATTACTGATTTTACATCGGACGAGGCGGCCAACCCGACGCACCCCGTCGAGGTGACGCTGGAGCACGTCGACGGCGCCAGCAAGGGCCGCGAGACGGTGCGGGCCAAGTACCTGTTTGGCGGCGAGGGTGCACGCTCGTTTGTGCGCCAGAAGCTGGGCATCCAGGTGCATCACAAGGACCCGATTGCCTACGTGTGGGGGGTCATGGACGGCGTCGTCAAGACAGACTTTCCCGACATCAAGATGAAGTGCACCATCCACTCGCGCGCGGGGTCCATCATGGTGATCCCCCGTGAGAACAACATGGTGCGGCTGTACATTCAGATTGCGTCGTCGACGGACCCGGACTTCAACCCGCGCAAGACGGCCACGGCCGAGGAGATGCAGGCGTCGGCCCAGAAGATCTTGCAGCCGTACTCGATTGAGTGGGAGCGCGTCGAGTGGTTTTCTGTGTACCCCATTGGCCAGGGCATCTCGGAAAAGTACACGCTGGACCACCGCGTGTTCCTGGGCGGCGACGCCTGCCACACGCACAGCCCCAAGGCCGGCCAGGGCATGAACACGGCCTTTTTGGACGCGCAGAACCTGGCGTGGAAGATCCACCTCGTCGAGCAAGGGCTGGCCGCGCGCGACCTGCTGCACACGTACGAGTACGAGCGCAAGGCCGTCGCCGAGAGCCTGCTGGCCTTTGACAACAAGTACGCCAAGCTGTTCTCGCAGCAGCCGCCGTCGGCCAACACGGTCGTCGCCGCCATCAGCAGCGACACGGCCGCGTCCAGCGACCACGACAACCAGTTTGTCAAGACTTTCAAGGAGAGCTGCGAGTTTACCAGCGGCTACGGCGTCAAGTACCAGCCCAGCTCCATCACGTGGTCGCCGCAGCACCCGACGGCGTCGTCGCCCGTCGTCGTCGACCACACTGTTTCTGTTTCTGCCGATTCCGGCGACGGCGCCACCACGTCGAGCAAGCTGCGGCCCGGCCACCTGCTCATCAACGCCGACGTCACGCGCGTCGTCGACGCCAACGTCGTCCACCTCGAGCAGGAGATCCCGCTCAACGGCGCCTTCCGCATTTTCATCTTTGCCGGCAACGCCGCCGCCGCGCCTTCTGGTTCGGCCGCCACGGCCCTGCGCGACGTCGAGGCCGGTCTGCAGAAGCCCACCTCCTTCTTCACCACCTACCAGCGGCCCGACATCCAGACCGTGTCGCACCACGAGCAGCACCTGCCCCACAGCCTGCTCTACTCGTTCTGTCTCGTCTTTGCCAGCCACCGGCCCGACGTCGAGATTACGCGCGACGTCCCCGGTGTGCTCGCCCGCTACCGCGACCACGTCTACGCCGACGACCGCGCCGACATGCGCGTGCTCGGGGCCAAGGCGTCGGCGCACGCCAAGATGGGTTTCGACGCGGACGCGGGCGGCGTCGTCGTCGTGCGGCCCGACGGCTATGTCGGCTTGGTGGCGCGGCTGGTCGAGGGCAGCGGCACGGTGGACCTGCTGAACGGGTACTTTGCGTCGTTTTGCACCAAGCCCGAGCAGGCGCGGTTGTAGGTGATAGATTTGATTTATGTTACTCGGAGGTAAAGAATTAAAGATCGATCAAAAAGAAGTAAAAATATCAAAATACACAAATAGACTTGGATCAAAGAAACAATGGTTTGTAGCAAAAGTTGTCAAAGAAAACATTAAAAAAAGAGCAAAGACGAACGGCTGATAAAATCAATATTATACGAAAAAAGTACTACAAAGGTAGTTACATCAGTTCTTATTCAACCTTATTCACATTGTTCAGTCTGATGTCAGCAATGTGCCTGATCCCATGTTACACAGCGTCTTGATACCAGGCGAGTATCAATCTTATTCAACACATAAGAACAAATACAAGTTATAATTGATCAAAACAGTATAAAAACTTTGAAAAGTTTTCAAGAAGTTGAAGCTCTCAAAACAATAAGATAAGTTTTAGAACAAAAGATATTTTGGTACTCCGTACTCCGTAGTCCTCAATGAGCTCAATGACAGCCCCGCTGAGTCAGCACGCCATTATCATACGAGTACAAAGCAGACACAATTGTGGACCCGCTACGGTTGAGCATAGGTGAGGTAGTGCAAACGACCAAAAATCCACTTTTTATCACTAGGCGCACACCTGGATTTGGCCACACCCACCAAAATCCACTTTTTCGATATGCACCAAAACAACAGGATAAACATCCACAAAAACCCCTCTACTCTCATCTTCCTCCTCTTACATCTAACCACCAACACCAGCAAAAGGTACTGTATCGCCCACCACGTCGTTCACTATAGCATATCTATACATTTTCTATATATATCGCATCCGTCTAGCTTCGACATTATTATACATACTATTTTCTTCCCGGTCGCATACGAGCGCGACCTTTTTTTCGTTTTTTAGTATTAGTTTAAATAGTATCCCCCTCTATCAAATATATCCCTTTTATTCATTTCACTTTCACCTTACCTTTACTTTTATTTTTATAATCAAAATACCCTATATTTCACTAACATTATTTACCTAGATATAACCTATTTCGATAAAGATTAATATTAATTACTAAATCTCTACGACTATCTCCACATTTTACTACAAATTATTACCTATTATAGCCGAAAGCCGGAAAAACTAGCGGTTTAAAGGACGTAACTTACTTACTATAAGGGTCCTAGTAGCGAAGGCGTACGTAAAGACTCCTAAATTATCGAAATAATTAATCTTATAGAAGGAAAAGAAAAAAAAGGGATTTGTACTCTAAAGGTTTCCCTCCCTTATATACCTCGACCCCACCTCCCTCGCATACCCCTGCCCTTTAGACGCCCGCGGGCGTCTAACGGTGAGTACCCTTATTAGGTAACCGCCTACCGTTACGTGCATCAAGCCTGAGGTCACGTAGTCCAGATCTACCTTACCGTACCCCTCGTACGCTAGACGCCCGCGGGTGTTTAATAATACGTATACCCTACATCGTTATACTAAACGCCCGTAAGGGTTTAAAGGTATCCGCCCTTGTTAAGTAACCTACCCGACGCCTCCTTACGTGCGCGGTCTAGGGTTATATAACCTAGGAGGGCTCCTACTTACTAAGGTCGGCGTACGGCGTAGTCGTACGCTACGCTGGGGCTTTTAGCCTATAACATTACTTCCCCCCTCCCGGCGTTTTCCGCTATAGGGGGTACACCCGCTCTTCGTACTCGTCTAGGGCCGTAGTCTCCTACATCGCTTTTAGCGGCTCCTAATTTAGCGTAGCGTACCTAGCCTATTTTACGTATACTTACTAACTACGGCCTTTCCGGCGGTACTTAAGGATATTATCTACTTCGTACTCGTTATAACCGTTTACGGTTAATAGTAGCGGCTTAGTATAGTTTACTTACTAGTTCGGGAGCGGGTCGTCGTCGCCGTACCGGATTAGACTTATATAAAATACTAGATAGATCCCCTTCGGTATATTTAGTTTTACGACGTAGTTACTTATTATACGTACTACGCGGTACGGTAATACTACTTAATCTAACTTTTTTACCGGCCGTACGGTCTTAACGTAACGTATTCGGAGCTATACGCGCTCCCCTTATTAGAATACGTTTATATACTAACGGTACTTATTCGTTTAAGTTTCTTATACTTTTTAGGCGACTTTTATACTCGTCTACGCGTATATAGTACTCTAACGCTATCTCTCTATTAACGCGTCGTTAGATACCGTAGCTAGCCGTCGGACTTTTAGTACTAGCTCGTCGATTATCGGTATATAGTAGCTATAAAGTATATAGAATAACGATATTTTCGTCGAAGTATTAACCCGGTTATTTAAGGCGATTATAACGGATAGGAGTAACTAGGCCTAATCCGACTACGAAAAAGAAATAAAAACGCGGAAGTAGATTTTTAGCTTTTAGTTCGCCCGTTCCGTTACTCCGTCCGTCTTTAGGTACTATACCGTAAATAGCCGACGCGTAATACTTAGCGCCTTATAAACCTCCGCTTAAAAGTCGTTTATAAATTATACCCCGTAGTCGAATACGATCGCCGTTAGTAGGCCGTAGTATCGGAAGACGCCGCTAAAAAAACGCTTTACTACCTCCGGTACTTTAATTATTAGTATTAGCTCGTATACTACCGCTTTATTTAAACGGTCCGTAATTACTATAATATTAGTATATCCTTTATTAATTAGTAAGTAGATAATAAAGTCTACGGAAAACTCGCTTTACGGCCGTTCCGGAACGAAGAGTAGTTTAAAAAGCTTTTACTTAGTATCCCGTTACGGTTTAATTTAATAGTAGCGCTAGTAATTCTTTACGAATTACCGTATATTAGTTATTAATACCGGCCAAACGTACGACTTTAAAATTACTATCCGCGTAACTTCTTTACTTAAATACTCGGTAAGTTTTAAGTTATAAATAGCTTAGATTAAATACGTACGGAAGGGTTCCTTAGACGGGATTTAAAACTAATCTTGTTAAATTACCCGGCCCTTTAAATCCTACCGGAACTTTACTAGCTCGAAGTTTAACTTTTACTTTTTTAATACCGTATTGTCCTTTTTTTAGATCGCGTCTCGAAGCTTTTAATACCGACGGTTAGCCTTAAAAGACGTATACTATAACGCCGTTAACTCGTCGTTTATAAACGGCGACTTTAACTCGTTAGTCGGTTTTTTACCTATCTCCCCGGGACTGTCCTTATCCGCCCGTGCTACCTACCCTACTAGGGTTACGACGGTTAATTAAGGCGCCTTATCCGGCGAGGGCCTGGTTATTTTTAACCCTTTTACGGTTTTTATAAGAAACTACACTTTTCGTTCGGCTTACTAGTCGTCGCCGTTATTTACTAGTATATCCTAGTCCCGTCGGGATAACGTATTTAATAATAGTTATAACCGCCCGGGCCGGTAAATTAGGGTATAATTTATTACTAAAAGATTTTCCGTTTACCGTATTTAACGCTTGTTAAGTAAACGGCGGCCTAAGAACTATTATAAGTTTCGGTAATCCGTAAACACTTTAAAGTATTCTTTTTTTAACTCCGACGCTTACTCCCGTATCGCCGTAATAATAACGTATAACTCTTTATTGTAGATTAAGTAGTTATACTCCGCCGGTATAAACTTTTTCGAAAAATAAACTATAGGATACTACGCCTCGTCCGTTTACTTTTATAATAAGGCAGCCCTTAAAGTATACCCCGATAAATCTATTTTTACTCTCGTAAGTCTCCTTAGGACTTATACCGCTAGTATTAGGCCTTTCGTAGCCGCTTTTTTTAAAGTTTAAAAACTTGCTTCGTACTCCGACGTTTATATAAACTTAATTCTTTTTTTCGTTAAGTCTATTAAGGGGGACGTATACTCGGAGTAGCGAGGGATAAACTCCCGGTAAAACCTAGTAAACTTTAAAAACCCTTAGACTATATAGACCGTACGCGGGACTTCTTAGTCCTGGATTACGTTTATTTTAACTAGGTTTATTTTAAGTTTATAGCCCGGTCTAATAACGTAGCCGAGGAACTTCGAAGCTTAGGCCTCGAACTCGTATTTTTTAATATTAAGCTAAAGGCCGGTTTTATAAAGTTTATTTATTACCTCGCGTACCCGTACGCGGTAGTCCGTACGGGAGCCGTTTAAGTAAATATAAACGTCGTTAATAAAAGCCGTTACGTTTATATTTAGGTAAACTTAAAAGACCTAGTTAATATACCGTTAGAACGACGCCGGGGCACTTATAAGACCGAACGGTATAACTAGTTACTTATAAAAACTAGTACGGGTATTAAACGCCGTTTTCTACTTATCCCCCTCCTATATTCTTATACGGTAAAACGCGGAGATTACGTTTAACTTAATTACCTAGTAATACTTAGCTACGTAACGTAAGGTCTCCGTAATTAACGATAAAGGGTAAGTATCTTACTCCGTAATAGTATTAAACTTATAATAATCGATACAAAACCGAAAGCTCCCGTCGGCCTTACGGATAAATAATACTGGCGTACCGCTTAAAGACTTGTTCGGCCGGATTAGCCTTTAGTTTAGTAAATTTAGGATAGTCTTCCGGATTACGAGTAACTCCTCCTTAGACCGGTAGTATAGTAGCGTTACCGGAAACGGGGGCTCGAATCCGTTAAAGTTTTTAATTAACCGGATCTTGTAGTTTACGCCCGGGCGGTACGGCGGTAGCGTTTTAGCCGCTTTAAGGTTAAACGTTTTTACTAAATTTTTTAACTATTTCGGTACCTTCGCCCGGATTTTTGTTATTAAGGCGAGTACTTTTTTTGTTTCGAGCGTAACGTGTACGTTTTTTATCGTAACTGCCGAGTACTAAACCGTAAGTGCTTTTAGTAGCCGTCGTACTATCGCCGTCGATACCCGTACCGTTATACCGTCTGTTCGTTTTTGGGGCTTCGTTTTTAGTATTATTCTTTATTTGTTTATAAAGATTTTGTTTTTAGCCGGTTTAATAACGGTATAGTAGTAGGCAAACTAGCCCTTGCTTAAGATTAGTATCTTTTTTTAGTCTAGTACTACGTATATTTATACCGGGGTCCCTACGCCCGTAGTATTTATTTAAACCCTCGTTACTCGTTTAATAAATAACTACTTTTCTTCGAGTTAGCTTACTATTTACCGGAGTTTCCGGGGCTTAATAGCTAACGTCTCCGCCTTCGTCTTTTTTATATATTACTTTAAAATTATAGCGAACGCGAGGTATCTTAAGTCGGTAAAAGCTTATATATTATAGTAGTTATTAATAACCGCGTCGACGTATATACCCTCCGCCTTTATCCTTAGTACTTACTTTTTTTACGCCCGTTATAAATCTTTTTTATATTCTTTACCGAGCTTTTAGCGCGGGGCTACTTTTTTCTTAGTTTGGAAGTCCCGTCTTATAACGCCTTCGACGCGTTTTTATAGTCCGAGTATATTTCCTTTACTTAAGCCTCGTATACCGTAACTAGGCGGGTTATATTTTACTACGGGTAAGTACTCCGGATATAGCTACGGGTACTGTACTTAAAGTAAGTACGTGGGTCGGGGTTAAACGTTATTATAGGCTATATAGTAAAGTTTATTAACGGCCGCGTTACGGCTACGGTTACTAGCTTTACGTAACTAAACGTTTAGGCGTAGCCCGCGCGAAGGTTTATAAGTTTACCGGCGGCCGGTATATAGTTACGGGACTAGGTCGAGGCCGTTTAGTATATACTATTTATATTCGAGTTTACTACTAGGAGCTAGTTTTTATACTTCGTATATAACGTCGGGGCCGGTAGGGTTAGCGTTATTTAGCGTATAGTAAAGTTAATAGCCTTACGTAATAAGTCGTAAACTACTATATCGACGTTTTTTAGGCCCGACTCGAATAAATCCCCCTTAAACTTTAGTAAAAATACTACTATTTATTCCTATTCCCCTTAGCGGGCGGCTATTACTTAGTCTACGGCGCGTTAACGCTTATTCGGGTTATTAAACACCGAGTCTAAGTAGGCTAGGAATTTTTTCGGGTTTACGTTTTTATTATTTTAAAACTACGTATAGTACGTATAAACTATTACCTAAGCTTTAAAACTTAAACTACGGTAGACGTAAGCTAGTTATATATCTACGCCGCTAATTACTACCGTATCTACGCGTAGCTTATCCCGAATTAAAGTACGCTAGCTTACGTACTCCCGGCGGGAGCTCGTAAATAGTACTATCGTATCTAGGATAAGTCGGGGCCGCCTCTCGTAGGGTTTTAACGGCTCGGCGAAGCCGCGCCTCTCTGGCCGCTACTCCCGCTCTCGGACTAAAAGCTTTACTTACTACTAAAGGGCGGCGATTATTTAGTATAATACCTCGTCGGGATACCTACCCCCGACAACCGGGGATCCGTATTTCTTTACTCCTTCTATTTCGTCGTTTTGCCGTAATACTAGGCGGTGTTCTAGGCTTACTCGTACTACTCAATTCTAGTTCCGCGGTACTTAAGCTTAAGTATACCTACCCGACCGAAATAGGGTCGTCGAAAAAGATAAAGATTAGTTAAATATAAGGGTCCTAGTAACGAGGGCGTACGTAAAAACTCCTGAATTATCGAAATAACTAATCTTATAAAAGGAAAAGAAAAAAAAGGGATTTATACTTTAAAGGTTTCCTTCCCCTATATACCTCGACCCCGCCTCCTTTATATACCCTTGCCCTTTAAACGCCCGCGGGCGTCTAACGGTGAGTACCCTTATTAGGTAACCGCCTACCGTTACGTGCATTAAGCCTAAGGTTACGTAGTCCAGATCTACCCTACCGTACCCCTCGTACGCTAGACGTTCGTAGGTATCTAATAATACGTATGCCCTGCATCGCTATGCTAGACGCCCGCGGGGGTCTAAAAGTATCCGCCCTCGTCAGGTGACCTGCCCGACGCCTCCTCACGTGCGCGGTCTAGGGTTATGTGACCTGGGAGGGCTTTTGCCTGCTGAGGTCGGCGTACGGCGTAGTCGTACGCTACGCTGGGGCCCTTGGCCTATAACACTTACCGTAAAAAAAATAACTCGGTAACCGGCCGATAAGCTCCAACTAGCTAGCTACATCTTAAATTAACTCGAAAATATAATATAACCCGACGTTTAACGCCTAGTAAATAACGTCTTAGTAAGTTTTATTTATTTTCTTACTTTAATATAATTCTACTTTATTTCGATAATAATTATAATACCTCTAACAAAATCTAAAAAAATCGCTAGACTTCCTATATTAAAAGAGTACTTTGTACCTAGGACTAAGACAAAGACAACGAAACTATTCGGTAGTAAGCCTTAAAACTAATAAACACTTATTACCTACCTTTTAGTAAACAAGGAACACTTGCCTAAGTATAAAGCGTATACTTTAATAAAGTCTTAAAACCCTTTTAATATTTATACTTATTCGACTAAAAGCGTTTTTAATAACGCTTATACAAACTATTCCTACAAAAGCCAGGGTACGACTTATACGTTATACAAAAGTAAATAATTATTTTTACTTAATTTCTATTATTTTTTTATTTTTTCCGATCTTTTCCATTATTTTCCGATATTTTCCGTTAATTATTTATAATTTAATACGAGACTAATATAATCTACGGATATAAAGGCTAAGCAACCGGTAACGACTAGCTTAAAAACGGGCAAACGGAAACGGGACGACGGTTTTTTAAGTTTACTTACCGCCGCCCAACTCCGGTAGCTTTTTACTATAATCGAGGCCGAGTTGGCTAATCGTTATTAAAGTAGTAGGATATATCGTCGGTATAACTTAGTTTAGCTCGAGGATACGAGATATATAGAGTTTTTATATTTTTTATACCTAAGAGTGTATTCGGGGCTAGGAAGGCCGGAAGTTACCGTATATCGGTAAGAAATAATATAGCGAGTAGGGACTTTACGTTAATTTAGTTAGTTTTTCGTTGAATTTATTTTATTTCTATTTAAATTAAACTTGAGTACTATACTTTACGTTATTATTTTAATTCTTAAAATTCTTATATATAAATTTTATTCTTTTTCGTATAATTTTATAAGTTTTATTTTATAATAACTTCCCCTACTTTAAAATATATTCTTTTTTTTTGTTCGACGCCGTTCGCGGCTAAAACGTTTTATTATACTACTTTATAATAGTTTGTTTAAT
>JANSMC010000207.1:0-25949 GCA_029299015.1 Ophiostoma montium
ATAACTAGCCCTAGTAAGCGAACGTAAGCAATGCAAGCGAACGCAATGTCAGTGCCTGATGAGGTGGTCTGGGAGGGGGTTGAAGGGGGAAAAGAGGGTTATAGTCCTTGCTCTCACTCGGCAAGGATTAGTCTCTGTTCTCTTTTATACCTACCTTGGCCTTTTCTGACTATTGTTATGATATTCTTCACTATATCTTCAGTATCCCTCTCACAAAATACTAGTTAAATAGGTAGGCTACGTAGCGCCGACTTAAAAACTATTAACGAGGCTCGTAAAGGCCGCGGCCTTAAAAAAGTACGAAAAAAGAATATACCCCCTTTAGTAACGGGCGCGGAAAAAAAGGGGTAATATAATAGGCTAAGGCCTAGAGTAAACGTACGACTACGCCGTACGCCCTCTACCGACTCTACGGGACTTTTACGCGGATCCCCGCTACGTAACGAGGAGGCGGTAGGCCCGTCTTATTACGTGTTTCTCCACCGACTCTACGGGACTTCTACGCGGATCCCCCGCCACGTGACGTAAAGGCGGTGGGCACGTTACCGGAGGAAGGGCATTAACCCTTAGATATACGCGGGCGTTTGGTAGTACGATGCGGGCGAGGGGAGTTATTAAACACCCGCGGGCGTCTAAAAAGCATAGGCATAGTCACGTGAGGCGACGAGAGGAGGGGCTAGAAATGGGCTATATGGGTAGGAGGAAACCTTTTGAGTGTAAAACCCCCTTTATTCCTTTCCTTCTTTAAGATTAGTTATTTCTATACTATATCACGGTTGCTGCGCATGCCATCGCTGCCAGGACCCTTACAGGGAGTAAGTATAATCGATATAAGAAAGGTAAAAACAATCGAAATACTAGAAAGAATAGAGCCTAAGAAGGAGCCTAAAAAGGAGCCTAAGAGGGATATTATTCCTACGAGGGTACCTAGTTCTCTTTTACTCTTACTATCTATCCATGGACCAAATTGCTGCCCTTTGCCACTTCTTTCTATTGTATTCACTGCTTTGTGCGTGGGTGCCCAGTTGCTCATAAACAAAATGTAATATACTAGTCCCACGGTCGCGTGATGCAAGAAACTACCTATTTGAAAAAGTATTTACATTTCTCGACCTATATACAAAGTTTCTTCTAGCCTATCTCTTCTTACCCTTTGGTGTAAGGCTCGTTGTTCAGGTACAGGCGACGAAGTTGTCACCGCTAGCACCAGTGTGCGTGATAAGGCTGTCCAAAGTACCATCGTCGTCAAAGATAACCCTGTCAGCGCCGGGCGACCCCCCGGCGTAAACCTTATTTGTGGAGAGGATGGGGAACTCGTACCACGGGGCATCTGTGGGGAAGTCGAAGCCCTCGTAGTCGTTGTACTTGTGGGGGTACTTGTTCTTGCCTGTATTTTGGTATATCAGTAAAAATCAATCTTTGAATTACTGGGAGAGAATGGCCATAATTCCGTTGAGAATTGACTTACCCAGGGTCGATCCGGACTGATGTAAGGAGTAGCCCTTGTTGACAGCGGCGTCAATGTCGGACTGGTAGTAGCAAACGCTGCCGCAAGTGTAGGCACAGTCATCGCGTGGCTGGACGGGCGAGGCGTTGGCAAACATGCCAAAACCGGCGAGGACCATCATGGCCAGAGAAACAACCTTGTGATGCTATTGTTAGTGCTGAGATGTGGCATTGCGGCGTAGTGTAGGCATTGAGACGAGTCCTACCTTTGTGGGAGCCATTGTGGTGGGATGTGTCGTGTTGTTGGGTGCAAGGCTGAATGATGGAGTCTGACTGACAGGCAGCGGTGTTGGCGATGAAGTTGAATGGACGAAAAGAGGCAGATGATAGGGGGCGGAGAGCCGAGCTATTTATGCTTTGAGCGAGTCTCTGGCTACCGGTATGAGTAGAAGAAGGGCGGCACTGCGTCTCCGTACTCGTAGCAGCGACTCGCACTACGAGTACGGAGTAGACAAGAGTAGATAAACGCAGGGGCGAGAACAAGCTCCTGCTCGTGGTTGTTTGCGCGGCAATATACGGAACACGACTACGAGTAGGTGACCAAACACATGGGAAGCAAGGCGCACGGCGTGGAACCCGGCAGGCGATCGCGAAGACGTGCACCTGTGATTTTACAACCTTCTTCTTCCGGTCTAAGGTGGAAGCCAGTCGCCGGGCACGGAGCAGGGGCTGCTGCCAGGACGCGTTGGCGATCATCTGCAGCGGCTTTATCCTGTTTAAGGGAGGCCAGAGGTTTGCTCTCCGAAGTACAGAGTCAAGAATCTGCGTGTTCGTACCGAGTACTCGTAGTAAGCGGCCGACGTATCGAGTCAGAACTGAGGCACTGACGAGGAGCACGCAAGGGCATGAACAAAGCACCCCGAAGACCCGGAGTTGCTTCTCATGTCTCGCACATCACAGCTCCGGCGAAGCTGGCGAGCTGGATACGAGTGGGCAAACGTTAGGACTTTCCTGTCTGGGACTTGGCGTCGTGCCGTTACTTGTCTGCAAACGTCTGCTGCCCCCCACTTTGCTCACCACTTCCCAGCCGTGGAAGGCTTACGAGTACGTACCGAGTATGCAGTCAGAGCAGATAGAGATCAGACGGCGTACACAGTTAAAGTACTCGTAGGAGTTGCGTCGATCATTCCCGCCGATCCAGCCCGATTTGCGAGTCTCCGATATTATTGCGTGAGCCAGAGGAACAGGGGTATATCGAGGGAAGGGGGGAGTCAGATCGGGTACAGACGGAGTCCGACGGGGGCTGCGCTGTCAGATAATGATATCACGCAGGGCTCTCTAGAGATAAGCGAACTTTCGACTTATCTCAAACTGGCCCGCTTGTGTTTGCTTGCTCTCCCAGAACCTTGCTTGTATCCTCAGTATGTAGGAGTGATAGGCATTTGCTTTCATATTTGCATTCGCATCCACGATACTTCGTATACTTTGCACTTGTACTCGTTTCCATCTATTGGCCTCGTATCTTGTTTGTCTTTTTTTTTTTTTTCCTTACGTGGTCTGTGTCCATCCATATCAATCCGTTCACGTCGCCAAAACGGTCTTCGACTGGCTGTCCGCATCATCTCACCCACCTGCATTGATGCCGTGGCCTCTTGCCTTGGAAATTTATGTGTGTCTGCCAACGTATGCCGCACTTGATTCTTCCTTCTTTCTGATCCACCTTCATCCTCGCCCTCCCTGCGTCTCGTCGTCTCGACATCTTGTCTTATATCATGGTTGAGAGGTACCCTACCTACCTGCAGCCTATGCCCGCCGTGGGAAACTAAGATACAGCTGCACAAATGCTTCTAGCATGTGCACCAGACGCATCTGCACTGATGCATACTCGCTGCCACCATACTGCCATGTGCATATGACGTACCAGGCAGATCTGCAGCTGGATGGACAAGAACCAGAGACGGCACCGGCATGTGCAAGAGAGGGCAAGAAGAGGAAGAAGAAACAGGAAACAAGCCGCGGACAGAGGAAAACAACGGACTAAAATGACGCGCAACGGAAATCTTACCAGGCAAAGGGTGACTGAATCACGGGAAGCTGCTCCGAACCCCGTCGGAGTCAAAGGGCATACATACTCGTATATCAGCCTATACAGAGGTCACACAAGGCAGAAAAAAAAGACACACTGTTGTGTGCAAGGCCAGGTACGCGTCACTGTTTGGCTCCCTGTGACTTGAAAACGCGACAGAAAAGCAAACTTGGTTGTACATAACAAACATCTGCAACGGTGGCTCTTCCCACCACCGACACGCCACAGACTGCTAGTCTCAAGAACGAGCAACATGAATACGACTACAGCACGCAAAATGTCGCATGTAGAACAGGCCGCCGATGCACCGCCAAGATGCAAGGCTGCCGTGCGTGATCAGACATTTGCAGAGTCGCCTAGGCCGGGCGCCGATGGCACGACGTCGCTGCCCGGGCCCCGTCCTTCGTATTACGAGTTTGACCCTCACGCCGCTCCCGAAGTCGTCTATGGCGGACTCGAGGCACGAGAAGAGATGACCAGTGCCACAGCCGACGCCCCGGCAGACGCCCCGGCAGACGCCCCCGTGACCGGCGAGGCCGGCGAGTCCGGCGCCATGGCCAAAGCCGCAGATTCAGACGGTGCAGAGCCTGCAGGCTTGTTTGGCGTCATGGCCGCGGCTCTCTGCATGTCGGCTACACCATTGGGACGGATGCGACGGTCACGCCAGGCCACTGACGGCCTATATCGGCCATGGGTGTGGGCACGCCGAAAGCCCTACCTGGCAGCAGCAGCCGCAACATTTGCATTGGGAGTCATTGCTCTGATCGTCTTGCCAATAGTCCTCCACCGCGTGGCTCTTGACGGAGACGACAGGTATGCATGTGCCGCTCCTTGCCAGCTCCTTGCATAGCCAAACCATGGCAACTAACACACACACAGCCACACGCCTTCACCGCCATCTGCAGTTCCTACCAATACCGTAAGTCAAGCTGCCTCTCCCTGCACGACAATCAGCATGCCATGTGCTGACAAGATGCCTGCCTTCCTCCCCCCCCTCCCCCCCTGCCCTTGATTGGTATGTGTTGATTTTAGACCCCCACTGCTGCCCGGTGCTTGAACCATGCCGCTTGGACCCAAAATGTATCATTTCTGGGGATATCTGAAAGCAACGGAAAGACGTGGCCGTACACGCTGTCCTACGCTTCGACCGCGACCGACTGCTGCACCACGTGCTTTGACAACTTTCCTGCTGGCTGCCAGGGATGGGCCTACCTTCCGTGGGATAGCACACCCGTGCCATGCACCATTGTGTACGGCTGGAACAGCACCGGCGGAGTTTCCAATGCTTGCCCAGATGGCGAGGCAGGCGTCACGCTGACGAGCAGCAACAGTCATGCCGGGAGCGTGGGTGGTGCTGGACCTTGTGGACATGATGCTTCCTGATGCCTTTTGGGCCGTTAGACAACCCTCCTACATGCTTTGTGCTTGCCCGCTTTTGCTCTGACTTTGCTTGAATCTCAAACGATGATGCTATCACGAAACGGGCACTGGGTGAGAATTAGTCGAGGATTTGGCGCAGCTGGCAGCGGGTGGTACCCAAAGCCGCCTAGAACGCCGACAGATAAAAAAAACACACGCTTGATTTGACATTGTTTGATATCGATGTAATAAGCTCCTAACAAGAAAATGCAATCACGCATGTAAGAAAATGCCCACCAAAAGCCATCAAGACAACGCCAAGACTCCAATGAAACAAACTTCTCCTCATAAAACAGAGAGAGAGAGAGAGAGAGAGAGAGCCCCGAATCTGGACTCTTATCCGCTTTGCTTTTTACGAAGATCTGGAAATGCCGAGCGACCGTCACGGATCATGTCGACACGCTCTTCGCGCTTCATTGTTCCTACGGGCCGTGCCTGGCCCCAGCGTACCCGGAGGGGGCAACCTGCAACGACTGTGCGTCCCTGAAATGCCGCAGCAGCTTTCTCGGCGGCCTCTCTCGTGTCGTAGTTGACAAACGCGCAATGCGACATGTGTGAACAGACTAGCGACCGAATCTTGCCGTGCACCTTGAAATGGTCACGGATCTTGTACTCTGGCAAATCGTCTTCGACTCCCGTCACAAACAACGACATGATGGTCTCGTCAGCAGGTGGTAGCCAGTCCTTGGGTCCTGGTGGAGGAAGTGATGCTGCAGAGCCACCCTTTTTTGCGCCACTTGATGGACGCCCAGAGCCACCGGGGCCGGCACCGGCAGCACGAGCTGCCCTCGAGTCTCTTGTTCGGATTGGGCCTGCGCCACCAACACCAGCACCGACGGCGGCGTTACCACCCAAAGCTGACGGGCCAACTGCCTCTTCTGTGCCTGGTCCTGCTATCCGCCGGTCGGCGTTTGCGTGTGTTGCTGCCTGCACTGGCTTGCCGTCGTCATCGACCTGGCGTCCTTTGCGAAAATAGGGTTTGCTCTGGGCAAGACGCTGCAGCAGTTCCCGAGCCTTATCGTCTGTCTTGTCGTACTCCTCGCTGCCTATAAGGCCCTTTTCAATTGCCTCGCTGTTGTTCTGAGCAAAATATTCGCGGTTGATTTCGGATGTTGGGCCGGGGGCGACCATCTTGAGCGCGGCATCACGCACGGCAATCGGCAGGCCAAACGAGAGATCGAGCGTGCAGCACTGGCAGCAATTTTTCAGCCGTGCGCAGGTCAAGCAGATGTTGGTGCGCTTCTTTCTTCCTTGAGCCCGACTCGCAGGCCAGCTGAACACTGTAAAGGGTCGTGTGCACAGCTTACACTCGGCACCGTAGTCCTCCTTGAGCATTCGCACATAGGGATTCTCCGGGAGGCAGTTTTCGCAAACGGAAGGGAAATCGGTGGCTTCCCAGCCGGCGCGGTTGATGTCGGACTTGATTTGAGGGGGCATCGTGGACGGCAGCCAATCCAAGCTTCGAAGATGATGGGAAGCAGGTCTGTAACCCTGGAAATGAGGTAGGGAGGTGTCGGGTATCGCTGAGGATGGGAAAATATCAAAGCAGTCGCAAAGATGACTAATACTTAGCATGGTAAAGTCACGTGTATTCCAGCGCGTAAACGAAAGCGGTGAATGGCAGGTCACCAGCTATCACATAACGAATACGAATACGAACAAGCGAGTACACGTCACGTGGTGGACAGCACACACTTATCTCTTATTCGTATTCGTACATTGGGCGCTAAAATAGGGGAACGGTTATTAAAAATGGACCCTCTAATGAGTATCGTAGAGATACGAGTACGAATCAGTGCGGGAGACTCCCTACTGGTACATGTATTTACCAACATTTACCCCTGGCGACTCCTATCTTGGTCTGGGGCGAAAGATAATCGATATATATCTGCGTACCTCTGCTGGCCACAATCATCGAATTCTTCCATCCGACAACCTTGAACCGTGCAACATCCAGGCACTTGCAAACTCCAACAATTCAGCTGCTTCAACTGAACGCCCATCTGCAGCCTCTTCTCCCGCTCTTTCTATACGCCTTTCCACAAGGCCACTTCACCCCCTCCCCCTCCTTATCGTCATGTCTGCCGTCAAGCAGGGCCTCGAGGCCGAGAACCATCAGCGCGATGCTGATTTCAACAAGGCCATGCACGGCCAGTCAGCCAAGGCCAAGGGTGGCTTCACGGCTATGCTGGCAAAGGACAAGGACGCAAAGAAGCTGGCCGTCGATGAGTACTTCAAGCACTTTGACAACAAGACTGCCAAGGACGAGACGGATGCCGACCGTGAGGTGGGTAAAAAAAACTGGTTGCGGTTCACCGTCTGCCCTGGACGGATACACGTTTCGCATGTGATGCTAACCAGTCATAGGCCCGTACCAGCGAATATGCTACCCTGACCAGACAGTATGTCTGCAACCTCCTCCCGACTCCCTAACTGCTGTTGTCCAGGTTCTAACATGTCTTTTTTTAGCTACTACAACCTTGCAACGGATCTGTACGAGTACGGCTGGGGCCAGAGCTTCCACTTCTGTCGCTACTCGATCGGCGAGCCTTTCTACCAGGCCATCGCCCGGCACGAGCATTACTTGGCTGCCCAAATTGGCATCAAGGAGGGCATGAAGGTGTTGGATGTTGGCTGTGGTGTTGGTGGCCCGGCACGTGAGATTGCAAAGTTCACTGGTGCTCACATCACCGGCTTGAACAACAACGACTACCAGATTGAGCGTGCCACCCACTATGCCGCCAAGGAGAAGCTGTCAAGCCAGCTCAAGTTCGTCAAGGGCGACTTTATGGTGCGTTTAGGAAGCAGTTCCCCTCTTACGTCTTTTTCAGATGTCTACCCCTCCTTTCCTTCCCTCCTCACCGTCCACTCGGACACGACGGCTGACTGGTTTTCTTGTGCAGCAAATGTCGTTCCCTGATAACAGCTTCGACGCCGTTTATGCCATTGAGGCAACGGTGCATGCACCCAAGCTTGTCGGCGTGTACAGCGAGATCTTCCGTGTTCTCAAACCCGGCGGTGTCTTTGGTGTGTATGAGTGGTTGATGACGGACGAGTACGACAACGACAATGTGCACCACCGCGACATTCGCCTGGGCATTGAGCTGGGGAACGGCATTTCGAACATGGTCAAGATTTCTGAGGCTCTGGATGCGATGAAGACGGCTGGCTTTGAGATGATGCACCACGAGGACTTGGCTGCGCGCGACGACAACCTGCCATGGTACTGGCCGCTGTCGGGCGAGATGAAGTACCTGCAGTCGTGGGGCGACCTTTTCACCATTGTGCGCATGACGCAAACCGCACGTGTCCTGGTGCACGGTTTCACAGGCGTGTTGGAGAAGCTGGGCATTGCACCGGCTGGCACGAAGAAGACTGCCGATGCGCTCGGCGTGGGTGCCGACTGTCTGGTTGCTGGTGCGCGGGAAAAGCTGTTCACACCAATGTACCTGATGGTTGGCCGCAAGCCCCTGAACTAAGGTGCAGTTCAGTGCGAGCAGAACGTGGAACAAGGCGAGACGGCTGGAAAATAGGTGGCTTGGATTGCGACTGGGGACATGTGCGGCATCGTGTTCTTTGACACGCATCAATGGGAGAGGGCCGAGATAATGCGGAGGCTCTGTCGGCGCACTGGCGTAGTATACATGTATGTAATCAGCATGCAGCGACGAACGGAATTGCAAGTGTTTATGTCTACGGAGCAGAGGTCATTTCTTGTCGTATGCTGCAGAATTGAGATGTCCTCATAAACTGATGCTGAACAAGGGCTCTTCATCAGTCTGCATTATGGTATGGCCGTGGCTGGGCACACCGCTAGCTTCCACATCCAGAGCTTGGACGGAGCTCCGGACCCCCCCGTTGCATCCCGTGTCATCCCGCCTGTCCTGCGCGCGCGCCATTTTTGTCTTTTTCACGCATTGGCTGTGCGACAACGGCGAAGCTGGCCCACGCGAGTCGTGGATGGCAGCGGCTTCTGGCGGGTGCGATTGACCATAGTGGGGCCATGGGAATCATATACACGTCTTTGATTGGCCGAATAGCAGTATGTGAGAGCTGGGCCTGTGTCGGTGTCTTTCTTCCCGAACGCCAGGGCGAAAGACATAGCGAGGATTTCCCCCCCCCCCCCCAACAACGCCTGAACAGAAAAAAATCGACCCGTACCCACAGGCCCGCATTTTACCCCTGTAAACACTGCATCATTGGCTAGAGGGGACTCCTCGGACCGCGAGTTGTTATCTAACTCATATTGGGTGCTGTGGTAGGTGTCTCGGGGCGCCGCCTGTACAGAGGCCGATGCACTGTAGGACTGCTAGACACGGGTGCGTCTGCGCCAGTGTCTGACCCTTTTTTTCCTGTTGACGATATCTCGATATCCTCGCTTCCTGCCACCACAGCTGCAGCTCACGATCTCTGCGTCGACCTTTTGCTCCTCCTTGCACTGTTCTTTATTAGCGACTCTTGCTCGTCTCGTGTTGCTCATCTCTTGTTTCTTCTCGCTGCCGCCAATCCGTGCTTCGTTCTCGACCTTCCCCCCCCCCCCCCCCCCCCCCTTGCGCCTCTTCCTCTATCCGACATGTCCCGTTGTGTTCGTCCCGCTGCCCGCCTTGCGGCCGCGGTTGCCTCCCGGTCGGCTCCCCTTGCCGGCGCCCGCTCTCCCTTCGCTTCTTTCACATACCGCTCTCTCCAGACCTCCTCGGGAGCTCGGCCCCTCGCTGCCGGCTGGTCCGCATCCCAGAGAAGGTCCTACGCCTCAACGGCCGGTACCAAGGAGTACACGGTCCGTGAGGCCCTGAACGAGGCCCTGGCCGAAGAGCTCGAGTCCAACTCCAAGGTCTTTATCATGGGCGAGGAGGTTGCCCAGTACAACGGTGCATACAAGGTCACCAAGGGCCTGCTCGACCGCTTTGGCGAGAAGCGCGTCATCGATACCCCGATCACCGAGTCTGGCTTCTGTGGCCTGGCTGTTGGTGCTGCCCTGAGTGGCCTTCACCCTGTGGTATGTCATGCTTTACGTTCTTGAGATGTGTGTGTATCTGCAAATGGAATTGGCCGCCAGCTAATGCCGTTTTTTTTTTTTTTTTTTTTTTTTGCCATTTGCTAGGTCGAGTTCATGACCTTCAACTTTGCCATGCAGGCCATTGATCAGATTATCAACTCTGGTGCCAAGACGCTGTACATGTCCGGTGGCATCCAGCCCTGCAACATCACCTTCCGTGGCCCGAACGGTTTCGCAGCCGGTGTTGGTGCCCAGCACTCGCAGGATTACAGCGCATGGTACGGCAGCATCCCTGGCCTCAAGGTCGTTGCTCCCTGGAGCGCCGAGGACGCCAAGGGCCTGCTCAAGGCGGCCATCCGCGACCCCAACCCCGTCGTTGTTCTCGAGAACGAGCTGCTGTACGGCCAGCACTTCCCCATGTCGGAGGCTGCGCAGAAGGACGATTTTGTTCTTCCCATTGGCAAGGCCAAGATTGAGCGCGCGGGCAAGGACGTGACCATGGTCACCCTTTCGCGCTGCGTTGGCCAGACGCTCACTGCTGCCGACAACCTGAAGAAGAACTTTGGCATCGAGGCCGAGGTCATCAACCTGCGTTCCGTCAAGCCCCTGGACCTGGAGACCATTATCCAGTCGATCAAGAAGACGCACCGCCTGGTTGTGGTCGAGTCTGGCTACCCTGCGTTTGGTGTTGGTTCGGAGATCCTGGCCCTGGCCATGGAGTACGCCTTTGACTACCTTGATGCCCCTGCCCAGCGCATCACGGGCTCCGAGGTTCCCACCCCTTACGCCCAGAAGCTCGAGGAGCTGAGCTTCCCCACGGAGGCCCTCATTGAGGACTTTACTGCCAAGTTCCTGCGTGCGTAAGCAAGCATGGTGCGGTGTTGTTGTTGTTGTTGTTGTTGTTGTTGTTGTTGTTGTTGTTGTTGTTGCGCACACTGCGGGCAAGGAGGGTGGGCGCGGAAGCGCAGATGGAAGAGGGCAAGCCTGTCCTTGTCTTGTGTGGTGTAATGTCTGACTCTGTACCAAAAATAATACACATTCCACGTTCTGCGAGATGTGACAATGGAAGCACCGCATTTTCACTCCCCTTTCTTGTACTCCGTAGACACCACCTACGGACGACACCTAACTCTGTGACATGTCTCTGATGCCCGGCCCGTCTCTACTCAGTATGAGTATGCTTTGCCTTGCGGGCATGTTGTCGTAATGTGTTTCCAAACACAGCATGTTTGCTTAATAGCAAGCAAGTGCGAGTACGCGTACCGAAAACCCCAAGAAACGAGCGGTGTGTTTTTTGATATGCACGCAGCTGGGAAGACCCTGCGTTTGCATTGTTTCGCAGTTGCTTTGCAGGTTCGAGGACGAGTACTCGTGCTTGTCCCCGGAAAGTACGAGTACTGTGTACTGCGTATGGCCTGGCGAGAAGCGGTGGACGACGTTTGATCTCGGCCCCTAAGACAAGGATGATGACTGCTACGAGTACAAAGTACTCCGTACTCCGTATTGAGTACGGAGTACGAAATTCTCGTACTTATACCCCGGCTGTGATGCGGCCAGGGAGGGGATCTGGACGGCAGCGGTCCGGCTTTTGTCTCGGAGAACCGGTTTGAAAGAACAGGGTTCCCACGCTGGATACTTGTGCGAGTACTCCGACCTCGTACGCAATGCACAGTGCTCATATTTTCTATCCTCTGCTGGTTGAGCTCTACAGAGTACTCCATAAGCGTCCTATTCACTCGTACTCATTTGTACCTGGTACGAGTATGTCTTCCGGGACTCTCTTGTTTTCTTTTTCTTTTTCTTTTTTTAATTTCAAACGAACGGTTCTCGTACTCCGTAGATGCAGGAGTACTCGTATCGTACTCGTACTTCGTAGTGTCGTTGCAAAAGACAAGGAGAAAGCCGGCGGTCTGTGTTTGATACGACGTTTGAGGTAGCATGGAGATCACAGGATGTAGCGGATCTGCTGTGCTACAACGGCACCGGTTCTGCGCCTTGGCATGCTGTTGCTAATACGAATATAGAGGACTCGACGAACTCGGCTGTCAATCATCTTTGAGCAGACCACGAGTACGAGTACTCGTACTCCTAGGCGAAGCTATTGTGGTTTTGGAGGGCTGGGATAAAAAAAAACTGACCCGACCCGTTTCCGGGACTGGCGGGCAGATTGACAATGGTTGTCAGGTAAGGATGAGGGAGGAAGGGAGGAAGCGAGGACGGATTTGATTCTATGGAGTACGAGTAGAGAAAGCCATGTGTCGTACAGAGTAGTGTGTTAGGAGGGGTAACGCGGCAGCGCAAGGCTTGTACGAGTACTGAGTACTCCGTAGAGCTACGGAGTATTCCTTCTGTAGAGTCGCGTCTGCCGCGACACAAATACGAGTACCTTGGGCCTCTGAGATCAACGACAAGCAGCCAGTGAGTCGTTGGCTGATGATTCTTTGAGGATGTCGACACTGCACCCTCGCCCATGTAAAACACGCTAGGCATGGGCAGCTGCGGGACGAGAGTGGATGCCTCAGGCTCGCTCTGCCCGCATCTGGATAAAGCATAGCTTTGTGTGCAGAAACGCGCGTGGTGCATCGAGAGCTGTCACACGATACGAGTACTCGTACACACGAGTAAGGAGTATGAGGTTGTCTACTGAGTACTCCGTACGTGTTTGTACAAGTGCGAGTACTTTGTAGTGTTGTAGGCCAAGTCATGTTCTGGGGCGGTGCAGGTACGAGGACTGAGCACTCCACAATGCCAGCAAGCGAGCTCACATTGCTTCTACGAGTACTCGTACTGAGTACTTTTGTACTTGTACAAGTACTCAGTACGAGGTACGGGGTGCCATGATCGTCTGCTCCACGTACGGAGTTTTCGTTGGTCGTTTCTACACTTGGTCGTTGTTTTGCGCTATGGTGGTCGCTTGGCTGTGTGGGCCACGATAGCCACATGGCCGATCTGGCCGTTTGAATTTGTCTCGCTGGCTTTGCCAGGTTTATATTTACTTTCTGGTTACTCGTAGTTGTACGAGTAGTTTCACCCCATCGATATCTTGTACAAAACTTCTCTGTTAGACACTGTTTCTCGACTTGAAGATTCGACAGCCCGCTTTGCCGGATAAACACGAGTGCTTTGTACTCCGTACGTGTATTTGTACTCGTACTCCGTACTCGAACACGCGTTGCATGCAATCATCGCGACTGCACGCGTCTTTGAAACATGAAACTGCTGCCCTATGCTCCCTCGAACAGCTGGTCTCACCACCCCAACGGTGTCTTGCTTGGTCCTGAAAGATGGCTGACCGCTGGCCATCCAGGACAACGACTCTACAGAGCACCTGCCTCACCACGCACCACAACGGCCGGCCACCCGACCAGCCGCCCTGGACAGTTAGTCGTAATGGTGTGGTCGAGCCTGTGTTTATCTACGGAGTACTGAGTACAGGTATCGGGCCCGCTGCTCGGTTACTTCCGCGATGCGCAGAGTTCCGTCCGGTATGACGTGTTGCTCTGCCGTCACAACCAGTACTCGTACTAACAACTCCGTACGAGTATTACCTCATTCTCTCCAACACGTTTCTCAGTACTCAGTACTCCGTACTGAAAACGTCTCTGCACTTCTTTACTTACCCATTGCGCCATCCCCACATGCCGTCCCGCCCCCATGCCCACCCAGGTTAGAATTTGTGGAATCGTAGAAACTGCAGTTCCACAGATAGCACGCCGTTCGTGCACGGATGCCTTACTGTTTGTTTCCAAACAAGTCATTACTCAATGTTCTGACCGTACGGAGACGGAGTACTTGTACACTGCATACGAGTAGTACGATTACTCGTAAGAAGACGCATCAGCCCTCGTCTCCAAGTACTCGTAGCGATGCCTCCTCAGATACTCGTAAAAGATGCGACTTGAACATCTCTTCAGCCGACGCTGGCACTCGTAGACCGGCCCGGTCAATGCCGGCTCGGGTTCAACCCCGCTCATCAATGAAGATGATTTGTACTTCATACTCGTACGAGTATTCTTTTCTCTTGCAGGGAGGGTGCTGACATTCATGCCTCGTTCTACCCTCCCGGCAGTCTACGGCGTATATTCCGAAAGCCATACTGAGTACTTTGTACTCTGTACGGAGCACTCGTACCCAGTACAGACATGCGTGCTGCTCACCTCGGTCGTGCTTCCTTCTACTCGTACTCCGTAGGCTTGGCTCGCGTGCTTCTTATTCTACTTCCTCTTCCCTTGCCGGTCCATTGAAGAGTTCTGAGTACGGAGTAGCTCCCGCACCTCCAGGTTTTATATCCTCTCCTCCCGCGTCTCCCTCTCTCTCTGTCCTCTCTGACCCTTTCGAGTATGCCGTTGGCCATCCCCTCGGCAGCTGCTCATACAACATAGAGCAGGTGCTTTTTTTTCATTGGTTTCGCTTCTTGTTCGGTTTCTTCCGTTTCGTCTTTGTCCTTGTCCGTTTCTTCTCTTCGTCGCCATCCTCCTTTCAGTTCGTACAGACTTTTGTCGACGCAGATCACTGCCCTCGCTTTCGGCTCATCCACTCATTGATACAATCTTTCACCGGCTACCGGCTCTACACCTGCATGGCCAGCTCCGTACAGGGACGGTAGCCCGTTCATCTCACAATTTCGTCTGCCAGACTTTTTTTTTTGTTTTCGTTCGCACTCTTGTTACTCTTTTACGTTCTACACCACACACCCGACGACGCCGTCACATGTGGCCATTGCCACGACGACAGCGTCAGCATCGCCGCTCCAAAATCACCCAGCATGGCCATCGCCGGCCCATCAGGGACTGTAGTCCCGAGCAGCAGTGGCCTGTCACACCACAAGATCCTCGTGATTGTTCTCAGCAGCGTCCTCTCCGTCGTGGGTCTTTTGGCCGCGGCAGGCTTGATGTTTTTATGTTGCCGGCACCGCCGACGAGGAAGCGGCCTCTTCCCACGAGGCATCTCGCCCATTGACGACACCGAGATCGAAACATGGAAGGGGCACCACCCGCTGGGCACGGACGACCCGGAGATGGCTGTTTTCAGTAAGGAGACGGCCGTGGACAGCAGCGACGAGCCCCACTCGCCGCCTTTATTGTCTTGTGCCGGCACGTTTGATGCCGGCGGGACGGTGCACCACCAAGACGGCCATGCGTCCGAGCAGCCGCACACCACACCCCACGCCCGAGGTGTACCCCTGGACAGTGCCGGCACCAGTCTGGCCGGTGTCCAGGCAAGGCCAAAGGCGGCGAAAAGAACTCTCTCCAACGTCATTGTCTACAAGGAGCCGACCTCGGCAGCCGCATTGCCTCATCGGCCAAGCAGCTCGGGAGCCAGCTTCTCTCCACCTACGGCCACACTGGCGGGAGTTCCTGCCAGCAGTCGCACTCAGCAGCATCAACAAGACATGCCCATGCACCGGCGCTCAGAGGAGATGGTGCCACGCTTGGCGCGGTCCGCGTCCTTTTCGGGCCGGGGCCTGGTCGGTCGTTTTAGCTCCGACCAGGGCCGTGACTTTCTCGTCCCTTTGTCGGCATCCTCCCCTTCTGCGCCCACGGCCCTGCAGCACGCTCGTGCCCCCAACGCCCGGGCCGGCCTAACTGACGAAGCTGTCCCTGGCGACCCGTCCTTCTTGCCTCCACTTCCACTGAAGCGCCAGCCCTCTCGCACATACAAGCCGGCACCCGCTGCTGGACCAGCACCACACCGCAAGTCGAGCAGCCTCTCGAGCAGCAGCTGGCACTCTGGTCTGATGTCGTCACTGTCGTCCCCCCATAGCAGCAGCAACAGCAGCAGCAGCAGCAGCGCCACTTCCTGGCATGCCCGTACCCGGAGTACACGAAGCTCCAGCACCATCAGCGGTCGCAGCTATGCTGGTTCCGACGCAGTCGTGGGCCAGCCGTTTGGCCTGCCGCACCTGCGCCGGCCGTCACAGGCACAACTGCCGTACTGTGTGCGCCCGCCACCGCCTGCCTTGGACCGCGCCAGCCACAGCCGCCAGGCCAGCGCGGCCAGCAGCAGCAGCCCGGGCCACATCAATCGCGACTACTTGAGTGCGCAGCAGCAGCCACGGACAGCCACAATGTCGCCCATCCCGTCGATCGCGTCGACATCCAGGAGCCCAGGGCCACACATGGACGATGGCGATGGTCCTCTTGGCGAGCACACTCGCGGCGAGGACCATGCACAAGTGATTGGCCGGGCCATTGGCTGAGTGTACGAGTAGAGCTGGCATCTTGTTACTTTTTATTCTTTCTTTTTCACCTTTTTCTTCAATTTTCTTCATTTTCTTCTTTCTCCCTCTCCTTTTTTTTTTTGGCTCACCCTTTTCGCTTCTTCTTCCTCCCCTACTTTTTTCCATCTTTTCTCCTTCTCTCTTCCCTTCTCTTTCCCTTCTTTTCCTCCTCCTTGCATAGATTGATACATGGCATTGATAAGGCCCCCACGCTGGGCCAGCCCACGACGACATGTTATCCGGGCTCTACCCCAGGAGGATATATCCTTTATTACCTCGTACACCAGGTCACGGGACGATGATTTTGGTGCATGATGTTTATGTACCCATGAGCTTAGTCATGATAGATTAGATAATCACGAGCGTGTGCGCTCTCGTCAAAAGCATATTTGTCTTGTAATTGTGCGAGTTCCATGCTTCATGCCTGCTATGCTAATATTCTCCGAGCCAGATGGCAGCGTGCTGTCGCCGCCATCGCCACCGCCACCGCCACCGCCACCGCCGCCGCTACATCTTGTTGTCCGCCTTGAACTTGTCCCAGCTCTCATTCAGCGTGCTGAACACGCTTCCTGCAATCATGCGCACCTCGGTCGAGGCATCTGGCGCAATCTTGTCGGGATGCGTCTTTGCAATGGCCTTCATGTAGTGGATCTTGACCTTGTTGGGCATCACCAGCTCGTGCAGGCCAACCGGTTTCCATCCACTGCCTTCCCAGAGCACCTTGTCCATGCTGCCCAGCAGCGCCCGGATGTTGTCCCGCTTGCCATCGCGCCACGCCGCCACACGTGCATCGACGGCATCGACGAGCGCCATTTTCTCCGAGTCCTCCCGGGCTGCCGCCGCATTTGCCTCCCGCAGCCGCTTGACGGCCTCGAAATCACGCCCCGTCGCAGACACGGGCGTTGCCGTGCCCGACAGCGCCGACAGCGCACTCGGCTGCTGCGCAACGGCCTTGGCGGCTGCTGTCGGCCGGGGCCGCACGGCTGCCGACTTGGGCTTGGGCTTCACGGCCGTCTGGCAGCGCTGCCTGCCCGCAATGGCCGTCGCACCGCCAACGCCGCCCTCCACACATAGCTGCCACATCTCGCCGGCCTCGGCCCACTTCTCCATCTGCTCCAGGGCCTCGGCCTTGCGCATCAGGGCCTTGCCATAAATGTCTTTGAGATCCCGCGTCGTGCCGGTGCCGTCTTCCAGGTCCACCGCCTCGCCCTCGCCACGGCCGGGGCCGATGATGGAGAGTGCCGAGTCCGCGTCGACAACAGCCTGTCGTGGCTCGCCTGTCTTGAGCGCCGTCAGGGCCCGGTTGCAGTACAGCACAGCGAGCAGCGGGTGGCTGTTGGGGATGTCAGTGAGCGATGCCGAATACGAAGCGTGCGCAGCTGCATAGTCGCCGCGCTTGAAATGCACAGCGCCATCGGCACGGTGCTTGGCCGACGCCTTGAGAACAAACGAGTTGACAGGCGGAACCTTGCGCGCAGCAGCAGCAGCAGCAGCAGAAGCAGCAGGGCGCATTGCAGGCCCAGAAGAACGCGGTGCGCTGCGCGTCGGTGGCGTTGGTTGCTGGGCCGGTCGTCGAGGGGGCAGGGCCGTCGAATTGGACAAGAGGTCGCCCTCGAATGCGCTGTCAAAGGCAGGCTTGGGTTCGGGCGCTGGCGCCGGCGCCGGCGGCGGCGTCGAGGCAGCAGATGCACTGGGTGTCTGCGCTTTCCGCCGGCGTGCCGGGCTGACATAGACCTGTGCGCTCTCCTCCTCAATGGCCTGCTTCGTGAGCCGAGCCCGGGGGTCCGAGGCAGTCTGCCACCGAGGCACGGGTACGCTACCTGCGGCTGGTGACTGCGTCCGCGACGGTGGCTGGCTGTTGTTGCGGAACCGCTCGGCCGGGCTGGATGTTGGTGCTGGTGCTGCTTGCGCGTGCCTCCGCTCGGGTCGTTCGGGTCGTGCGTCAGGCTCGAGCATCATGGCCTCGTCGGTTGCTGATGTGTTGCTGCGCCTCGTGTCCATTGTCGGCTCCTGGGCAGACCGCATCCACTTTGGCTGGCTTGGGTCGCCGTCCTGCTGAAAGTCCTGGACGGCCTTTTGCAGTTGTTTCTGGCCCGTCTTCCACAGCGAGTTGGCCGTCTTGAACAGGCTGGTGCCCACGGCAGCGGCCGTCTTGGCAAAATCGTCGCCACCAGGGTGGCTGCTCCCAGCTGCTGCTGCAGAAGGCGGCCGGCCTTCGCCTCTGCCGCTCTTTTGCTTCTCCTTGGCCCGTTTATGTGCGTCGTCCAGCAGAAAGTTGACTGCGGCTTGCACATTGAGACCAGGGCCGCTCTCTGCCAGGCCACGCCGAGCGTCTTCGGCGCTGAATCCATAGTCTACGAGTTCCGCCACCGCACGGTCAAACTGAGGACTGCTCGTCTTTGCGGACGTTCCCCGGCCGGCTCGAGGGCCTGTATCCGACTCTGAGTCCGAGTCTGAGTCCGAGTCCGGTCCTTCAATCGGCTTGCCGGGCTCCGGTTCGGTCTCGGGCCGCCGCCGCCGCCGTTGCTGCTGCTGCTGCTGCTGCCGACGCTTCTCCTGCTCTTGCGCTTCCATTTGCCGCCGCACTTGGTCGACGGGTTTGGCCAGGTCGCCAAGAAAATCAACGTCGTCGTCGTCGTCAGCAGTGTTTTTAAAGGCTGCATCTGCCGACGCCGCCGTAGGCGCTGCCCTGGACTGGAACTGGTTGAGGCCGAACGGGTCGTCGTCATTGGCATTGTTGCTCAGGCTGCTTGGAGGCAACGGAGTCGGCTTTGTGGCAGCTGCACCCCATGCACCGGGACTGCTCAGGTCGAGCGGCGCATTTGCTGGTGTTGACTTGCCAGAGTCATTGGCAGCCGGTGGCGGAAAGTGGCTAGACTTGTCAACCTTGGTGTCGGCACTGAACGCGGCAAAGAGGTCGTCGTCGCCGCCGCTCCTGCTTTCACCCAGCGGCGACGAACCCCGGGACACCGGGCCAGCCACGCCCGGCGGTGCCAGCGATGCTCCATACGATGGCGACGACGGCCCCGGGCCACGCCCTAGAATATCAAAGAACTGGCCGTTGCCATAGTTGGCTTGGTTCAGCTTGCGCTGCTCTTCTTCCTTGCGGCGCTTCTCGGCATTGAGACGCTCCTGCTGCTCGCGTAGACTGAGATTGGCCGTCTTGGCGCTGCTGTTTCCAAAGTTGACCAAGCCGCTGAAGCTGTCCTGTGCGTTGCTGACCGCGTTGGTGGCACTGGCGTTGTTCCGTACCGTACCCGACCCCTGATTCGAGAGCGACAAGGGCGTGGTCCTTCCAGACCCCCCCGATCCAGCCAAGGTCTGCGGTGGCGGCGTAGGGTGCAGCGAGGTGTATGATGCATAGGAGCCAAAGGCGGCGGACTGGGCGGCGAGGGTCGGCTTCGACGTCGACGGCTTGTTGGTCGAGGACCAGTCCAGACCGGAGAGGTCGTCCATGCTGGCGCGATCTAGCAAGCGTGTATGCGTACGTTCATGTGTCAAAGCGCTGCGGGTGCCCTGTTGGTGATGTGCACTCGCAGTGGCCGTGGTGTTTGGTCAAAGGAGGTACGCGCATAGCTGTCATTACAGCGGGTGTAAGCAGTTGTTGGTTGGGCTGTCACGTGGGCTTAGTAACAGCGCAATTAAGAGTACTCGTACTGAGTACTTTGTACAAAGCCCTTTGCAGGCAATACGCTAAAATACTTGCCAACGCCCAGCCCACCTACTCGTACGCTTTGTTTTGTTTATTATATTCGGTTTCTTAAATCTTCTTGTGCTGTTCTTCTAACGCTCTCCACACCGAGACGAGCATCTCGGATTTGGCACAGATGTGGTAGATGCAGGCCAGATGGCACGGCAAAGCCGCCTAATTAGCAACCTCTAGCGGGGCAGGCCTGTCGAATGCTGACAGTGCAACTAGCGCTATTTTACACAAATTAGTCGCACGCCGCTATATGCACGGCGGTACTGGCAGGAAAAGCTCGCGCATAGTCCTCGCCCTCCGCGGCACATTACCATTACCACTTACTACACAAACACCACCACACACCAAAATGCCGACACGACTGCGGCTGCGGCCGCCACTGCTCGGGTCCAGCCAGGTGCTTTCGTCAACCCGTGCTCGTATACGATCCCGGCCACCAGCTTGTCTTGTCTGCTCATTGCGGCCGGCGACCTCCGACCGACGACGAGCCTCGACTGTCGCGACTACGACGCAGCCTTCTCTCCACCGTACAGCCTCTCCGCCACCACCACACCCCCAGTCCCAGCAACCACCAGATTATTATTCTTCTTCTTCTTTTTCTTCTTCTTCTTCTGCTCCCTCCGCTTCTGCTTCCTCCCGCTCCGACCTGGCCAGCACCCTTCGCGCCCTGCAACACCACTCCGGCATCACGGACCCTCGCTTCCAGCTAGCAGTGCACAGTCTGCAGCATCCAGAGGGCCAGGAGCCCGTCCGCGTAGCCGTCTGGGGACTGGGTGATGGCGCTGGCCGGACGGCAAAGGAGCTGCTGCGTCTGGTGCTAGCCGACCCGTTGCAGGACGAGCAGCCGTGGGAGCAGCAGCTGGCTAGCCACGACCCCAAGGCACCCCTAATTGTTCGGGTTGTCGACGGCCCGCCTGCCGGCAGTCACCGGCCGGCTCCCGCAATCCACACGTCGCAGTTGCAGTTCCGTACCCGAGCCGGAGCCGGAGCCGGAGCCGGAGCCGGCGCCGGCGCCGGCGCCGCTCTCCCCAATGCGCAGCAGCTGGCCGAGATCGAGGTGACGTCGCCCGTGCTCAAGGGCAGCCGGCTGGAGTTTCTGGTCATGCAGACGCCAGCCCAGACAGCAGCGCACGAGAACCTACTTGCTCCTACGCTCGGGGGCGAGAGCCCAACGCCCGTGCACGAGGCCCTCGTTGTGGCCGACGGAATTGTGGGCGCAGCTTCGATTGGCGAAGCCGTGCACGGCGACGCTGTCAAGGGTGCCGTCAACATTGCCCTGCCCACGCCACCCACTGCCGAGGACGGACTGCCGTTTTTCACGTTTGACCCGCTGGTGTCCACGGAAGCCATCTCGTTGTTTCGCACAAACGTGGCCAATGCCAAGGCGTACGAGACGCTGTGGCGGCGTGGCGGCGTGTCGGACGTGACGTACTGGCTGCGCGACAGCGCCATCCAGCCCCCCAACGGCGTCAAGCCGGCAGTCCGCGCCCTCGTCAGGTCGGTGCTTGCGGCGGCGCGCGCTGATCTGGCCAGCAAAACGGTGCCGGCCAAAGCCACGGCCGCAGCGGCAGCGGGCACGGCCGAGTTTGACACGCTCGAACGGGGTCTGGCGGCGTGGTCGGAGAGCGCGCACGCCGAGCTGCAGTCCCAGCTTGACCTGGCCTTTTCAGGTCGCCGTTGGCGCAAGCTGGGCTGGTGGAAGCTGTTCTGGCGCGCCGACGACGTGTCCATGCTGTCGTCCGGGCTGGTGACGCAGCAGTTCTTGCCACAGGCCGAGCAGGATGCTGTCTATCTGGCCGGGCGCATCGCCGAGGCGGCACAGAGGACGGTCGGCAAGCCAGTCACGTACTCGGCCCCTGTCGCTGCAAAGGACGCGGATGCAGATACGCCGAACGCGCCATCGACCGCGCCGTCAACCGCACCGCCGACCGCCTGGCCAACACACATCTCCTTTACTCGCCGTTACCTGCTTGATGAGACCGTGCCCGCCCTGCAAGCCCTTGCCGACAAGCTTGTGATGCAGACTGCTGGGTCGGCGGGCATGACGGCAGCCATTGCCACCCTGACGTTCCTGAGCGGCGGCGGCGCGGGCGTGCTGGCGGGCGAGGGCCTGTGGGTGGGCAGCGGTGTTCTGGGTGCCGGCAGTCTGTACGAGGCCGGTGCCGTGCTGGGCCTTGGGCTCGTGCTCAGCCTGGGCCGGCTGCAGACGCAGTGGGAGACAGCACGCCAGTACTGGGAGAGCCAAGTGCGCGAAGAGGGCCGCAAGGTTGTGCGTGCGGTGGAGGCCAGCGTTGCGACGGCGCTGGACGACACGCGCGCCCGCCAAACTGATCGGTCGCCGGACGACGCCGTGCAGCAGAGGCTGGACGAGGCGCGCGCGCTTGTCCAGCAGGCAGAAGAGCAGCTCACGCGTCTGCGGTAAAATGGCAGCACGTCACTGTACCATTATTTCTTGTTTTGTATTCTACGCAGCCATAAGACGTGTGTGTGGTGTAGAGTGGCCAGTTGTCTCTTGTTGATCTTTCCGTTCCGGTATCATAACGCCCTGAAAGCAAATATAAATCCACGTCATCCGATGTACGCGCGGAAAAAAAAAAAAGGAATACAAAATGGAAACCAGAAAATGACTCTCATCCCCGGCCACGTCCACCGGCCCGTGCACGGCTGACGGTCGCACGGCCACGTGCCAGACCGACACCCCGGCCGCGGGCATTGCGGCTGCGGAACATGGGCGCGTTGCGCAGCATGTCGGGGACGATAAAGAAGCGAACGTGCGAGCCACGGATGTAGACCTGCTCGAGGTGGGAGACACGGCCGTCGCGAGCCGTCACGGTAATGTCCTTGAGCTGGACGTTCATGTTGTCCTCGGCTACATCAGTTAGCCAGTGCAGCAGCAAGCGGTGTGGGAAGGGGGGGGGGGGGGAAGAAGAAAAAAGAAAAAAGAAAGAAGAAAGAAGAAAGAAGAGAAGAAAGAAGAGAAGAAAGAAGAGAAGAAAAACCTACCCTCCAACAGCCGACCGCGGTAGGTCTGGCCAGACGTGATCTCGAGGGTGACAATGTGGCCCTGAGCCTCGTTGAGGAGCTTGATGGGGATGCCGATTGTGGACGTCATGGCGAGTGGTGGTGGGAGGGGCGTGGCTTGCTTGCAAGATGCCGTTGGGTGCAGAGGAACGTTGAGGGCGATTGCGGGGGGTGGGACGGAGAAGAGGACGGTCGTCGTAGACCATGTCGATGGGAGCTGTCGCGTAAATTTTAGTGGCAGACCCTGGGACAGCTGCTGGGAAGGCTGCGGAGGAATGGTTGATCCGGGCCGGTAGCAGCCTCGCGCTCGGCGACCGCGCATCTGCTGGTTTGTACTCGTAATTGTGCTCATGCTCTCTCCGAGTACTCCGTATCAATTCTGTATTTGTATGCTATCAGAAGTGTGTTTTATTTTATTAATACTGTATGAGTCGTTGCCAAACGCCTGACATAGTAAGATCAAAGAATTTCTGGTCTGCCGCCATTGCGGGCACTAGCTGTGACAGTGGCTCGGGTTTGCCTGTTGCGGCGCTGGGATTTCCATGTCCTGGCTGACGAGTATTCATACCGGGCTCGGGCTCGTACCGCCAACTCATAGCTGTCTGATTTTGCTTGTCTTCCTGGAAATCAATAATAGAACCGAGTTGTCTCGTCCCCGGACAACGGGTGCCATATCGCAGGCACGTGATTGCGGAGTGGAGTTGCCCGATACAGCATCTGTCCGTGTCAGCTCTTGCACTCTACGAGTACTCCGTACTCCGTACTCCGTACTCGTTACTCGTTACTCGTATACGGATAATCTCGTCGCCTACACGAACAAGATGGCCATCCCGTATTGGCAAGTCAACATACCCGAGGACCAGCGCACGGCCGAGTGTCCGCCGTTCCTGCGCACGCTGTCGGCCAAGGACGAGGGCATCATCAGCACGCCCCAGGCAGACTACGCCGTCATGTCGTGGCCCGAGGTGCAGGCCATTGTCGCCAGCAACCAGCTGGACCGGTTCCAGCGCGACCCGCTGGCACTGCGGCGGTATCTCGAGTACGCGTGGGGGCTCAAGGCCCGGTACGGCAGCGCGGTTGACTATTTGCTGCAGGAGCGCCTGCGGTGGGACGCGGCAGAGCTGAGCCCGACGGCGACGACCGAGCAGACGACGGCCGCACTTGCCCATGCCATGGCCCAGCCGTCGCTGTCCGCATCGCCGTCGTCTACCCTCCGCATCCTCTGCAACGATTGGCCGTATGGCATCGACGAGCGCATCGTGCACCTCGTCGTGTGGACCAAGTTTGGGCTGGCCGAGGATCCCGCGACAGGCGACCTGACGGACGGTGCGCGTGCCGCCATTGAGGCATATGTGCACACTGTATTCGGCGTGCTGGGCAAGGACAACGTACGTCTCTTCCTCGCCCGTGTTCGCCTTGTCCTTGTTCTGCTGACACCCCCAGTATATTTGGTTCAAGAACTGGAAGTCGCTGAAATCCGTGCTCTCGGTCGAGCACTTTCATGTTATGCTTTTTGACCCGCCAGCCGACTTTGTCGCCAAGATCACCGGCGGCGACATTCCGCTCAGTAAACGGTTGGAGAGTGCGTAGCCGCATGTGGGAGATGGGCATGTGGCATAGAAACGATGTGATTATGATGCGATGCAAGGTAGGCTGTAGAGCAGACACACATTATCTGTTCTTTCGTTCTTTCGTTCTTTCGTTCTTTTTCTTTTGATTTTCTTTATTTTTCTTCTTTCTTCTTCTTTCCTTTTTCCTTTCCTATTTTCTTTCCTTTTTTCTTTCCTTTTTTCTCTCCTTTTTTCTCTCCTTTTTTCTCTCCTCTTTTTCCTTCGTGACTCAAACCAGCTCTAAGCCAGAGCCTTGCCCATACGCACCTCAACAATAGGCGCGTCGGCTAAAGGCACAGCAATCGGCTTCTCCAAGGAAACGTGGACGCTCCAAGGTGGCGGGGTGTCGGTCTTGGAGGACGCCTGTCCCCACGCCAACACGACGTGGCCGAGGTGTGTCGCGAGCGCCTCAAGGGTCTCAAAGGACGACGCCTCCAGTGTGCGCATCACCAGTGCCTCCAGCGGCGCATACTCGTCGACAAGGTCGGACGGGGCGCCGTAGCCGTCGAGCGTCACGTCTGCCACAATGGCCTGCTTCGCCGTGCGTTCGTGTGGGTGCACGCCCACGAGCACAGGCACCTTGAGCCGGTGCAGCTTCAGCGACGTGGCCCACGGCCTGCTGCTCTTGCCCGCCCCCGGTCCCGCCAAGGCCCCTGCCGCGGCTGCCTCGCCTGGACCGAGCACGGCCGTTGCTGTCAGAGAGACACCGTCGCCAGCGAGCGAAGCCTTGGGCAGGAGCACGGTCACCGTGAGGCGACTCTGGGCAGCAACGGCGAGGAGGACGGGTTTCCCCACAGCCTGTGGTGGCGGTGCTGCCTGGCCCGTGACAGTAGATCCGGTCAAGTCAGCCCACAGCGTGTCGACAACGTCGCCCAGCGTATTGTGCTTCTTCTTCTTCTTCGTCTCTGGCGACTCGCTGGCCAGCTGCCACTTGTTGACGCTCGCCACCATGGCCTTGCTCAGCGTGCCGTAGTGCACCGTGTCTTGGGCGACGCTGTCCGACACGGCCGCCTCGGGAAACGGCGACTGGAGTGCCACTTCGGCCGACAGCAAGCAGGGCTGCGAACGGCCATTGCGGCCCCAGGCGTCCTGCGCGGCACCAGCACCGAGCGTGGCTTGCAGATTGCGCACGCGGATGGTGGCACGTGGCTCGCCAGCTGTGCCGAGAACAGACCAAGACATGGGGGGGGGGGGGAGGATCGTATGCGGTAGGAGCTTGTGGGGTGGAACAGTCGTGGTTGAGAAGGCAGGTGGGTGCCGGTGAAAAGATTCCAGAGTACGTACAAATACCAGAGCTCAAGAGTACGAGTACAGCCCCACCTGGAGCCTTTACACGTACATACACGTACATACGAGGTACAGGGGCTATGTCGGGGGCTCCCTGCCAGAATCAGCGAAGTCAACACCAGTTCCACAGTGGCCAGATTTGGTTAGCGTAACAGAGCAAA